>APFE030266780.1:8108-23018 GCA_000404065.3 Pinus taeda | reverse complement strand
TGATCTGATGATGATGACGAGACCCCTTCCACCTGCTGTGGAGAAAATACTCGTTGAGCTGCTGCAAACAAGGTCCTATGACCTCTCTAATATGTACACTGCAGTGGGGAAACAACATGTCTCGGCACAATAATCTTGGGCTGGTGTGATGGACCTCCCTCCTCATGAATGGCCTCTGGCTCTAGCTATGGCTGTGGTGGCGTTGTAAAGACCTCATGAGAAATGAAGTCTGCCCATGGAATGCCCTGCTAACTCAACTGATGAGAAACAACGAGCTGAATGAGACCATGATGACACAAACTCCTATGCTGCTGAGCTGGGGACTGCCTCTGAAACACGGATGACATCCTCTGAATGTCCTGGAAGAAGAAAACCGGGATGTTCATCATCCTCACTCGGGTAAAGTACATCAACATGCGAATGTGACAAGAGAAGACCTGTGAAAATCTTCCCTCGCATGTAAAGTACTGCATGATAAGTCGCATGATCGAAACATACTCCGCCCGGAGGAATCTGAAAGGAAAGACCCCTGACAAATGACTCACAAATGCTAGCCTGACATATGGCTCAAAATAAAAAAAAATCCAGCATTTTGCGCTTGGGCCACACCTCACCCACATTCGGTATCCCGGTAGCCTCTGAAATCATCTCCGGAGATAGTACAAAATTCACCCCTGCAATTCTACCAAAGAGGTGGGTTCCTGTCTCCTATGATGACCACCTTTGCCCCCCTTACGAGGCCTCTGCTGTACCTCCACCTTTGTAGATGATGAATGGTCATCACCTTGCTCATAAGTCTCGGTATCTGACATGGTTTTGGAGCAATATGGGCAAACTGAAGGATAAATTGAACTGCTGCCTCTGCCTGCAAAATGCTGAGAAGTATGATGTTTTCAAGGGGAAAAAATCATAAGGGAAATGTTAGGGGAGGGATTTTTAATAAGGAATGGGAAAATATATAAAAACAGGGATTTTTAAGGGAAAATTCACAAAATGTTAAACATATCATCTCATCTTTTAGGAAATCATTTGCAACGAAATACTTTATTAGGATTTTATCATAAGGGAATAAGACTCCTTTTACATCTTGTCATAAGGGAAAAGGGACCTTAATTGAACTGGAATTTAGGGAAGGAGTAAAGAGGAAAATAGGGCTTGGTTTTGGGGAGACACAACAATATTCTTTTGCAGACAATAACTACAACAATATGTCCATTTTATAAATATACACAGATGCATCTTTCTTTTTTTTTCTATGGATATACAATAGCAGCATGCCTTTTTTTTTTCAATGACTATACACAACAACATCTCTTTTGTTCATATTTGGTCATTTTGGCATATTATTGCTCTTTTTCTTTTTACATAACATTTTTATATTTTTTGTTATTCTTTTGTTTTCCTTGCTGTTGGTTCATTTAATTTGCTTGCTGTGGGGAGGGTATTAGGGTTTGGGTAGAAGCATTAGGGTTTTGTAAAGGAATTTGGGAAGGGATTAGGGTTTTAGGAATTTGGGATGGGAAATTTAGTATTTAGTGCGAATGAGAGAAGAGATAGATATATTACAACATTTGTGAATTGAATTTCATAGGGAACAAGGAGGGAAAAAGAGGGACTTAAAACCTTGAAAAAACACATAAACCCTAGCATAATGCCTACATTAGCAATAGCCAAATTAATCCATTCTCTTGCCATCTTAAATGATAAAACCATTAGACACATCATTATTCCATCATCCCTTAGCATCATTCATGAATTTAGAGCCTACCTCGATCGATTTAGCAACTTAGGAGGGCGATTTGATCGATTTGGAGGGTTTCTGGACAAAACAGGCCGAGTGGTCGCGCCCCTGTTCTGAGTGGTCGCGCCCCTGCTGAGTGGTCGCGCCCCTTGGAAAAACACACTGCATAGATGGCTCTGAGTGGTCGCGCCCCGCCCAACTAGTCACGCACCTGGTTTGAGTGGTCGCGCCCCCTGAAAAAGACTCTAACTGCTGCAAATCGCCTCTTTGAGCTCTCTCTTGTCTTTGCAAACTCTCACATGCATAATGAGACATGTTTAGAGGGAATTTACTCCTTATAGACCCAAGTTTGAAAAAATTAAATCACCAAACCCACTTTCTAATGTTTTTGCTCTGACATTCACTTTAACACTGTTTTAAGTTCACTTTGCCTGAATTTGATCTTTTGAGTGCTTTAACTCCGTTCTTTTTGCAGGTTGACTATCTGATGGATTCTAGCGAGGAAACCAGGGTTATTGCCGGCATTCTGAAGAATTTTGAAATTTTTCCTTATTTTTGCAAATTTCACATGACCTTGGGTTTAAAAACAGAGTTTTTAAATCCAAGGTATAAATGAGCTGTAGCTGATGAAAAATATCAATGGAACATATTTACATACCTCCTTCCAGCTTGCTGGGGACTATTAGACCTTTGACTCATGACCTTGCAGTGATTTTGACAAAAACCCTAGACCTAGACTTGGGATTTCAAGACAAAAATAAAACTGTGACACAAGCTCATTCAAATGATATGACCTAATCCAGCAAAGTCGAGAAGGGAACAAAGACCAACTCCTCCATCAGTGTTATGCCATGCCTAATGGGATGCAAAACTGATACTGATGAGACACCTACCTATGCATATGCAAAAAGCTGTTGATCACCGATGGAGGGCTCAAGACCGACACTAACAATTAGCACATCACCCACGAAGAGTAGGTGATAAATTACTAAATCAACAACAATTTTAATTCCCTTAATTATACCTTCCCTCTTTTTCGGAGAGATTAATCGACTGATAACTTCCATAACCAAAAGGAAAAGGAGAGGGGAAAGAGGGCATCCCTAACGAAGACCTCTTGAGCTTGGAAAAAATTTGGTTACTTTTGTCCCCAAGCCTATTTGGATCAGAAGCATCCTAAGGAAATCTCAGTTGTCCTTATCATAAGATTTCAAAAGGTCAAGTTTGAAGATAAGGGCTTGTTGTTGCCACCAACAACCCCCCTTCTTATTTAGTGTTATTACTAATACTAAATAAGTGGGGACCCTTAGTCAAAAAAAAATTAAAAAATGAATTAGTACTTCTATTTTCTTTTAAATAAAACTTACCATCATAAACTTAAGAAAATAACCTTGAAAAATCTAAAAAGCTTAAGTTTCATGATGAGGAAAGATAAAACCACTCCTTAAGAAATATCGCATCGCATGCGTTAAAACGCACTTACGTTGGAAAACCACAGAAAACGCCGATATGCGATGGCGCATATCGCAAAATCGCACCTCGCAAGAAATACATTAACACAAAATGGGCACATATTACGATTATGCGATATTGCGACCATGCGATATTGCGATAGAGCGGCAAAGCGATCTTACGAAAGAATAACAGAGTAATATTGCGATATTTCGATCTTGCGATAATGCAATGCAACGATCTGCGATATTGCAAAACAAATCTCAAAATTGCTCCATCGCAAATTTTTAGGGCTCATTATTCAAGAAAAACTTTTTCCATAAAACGAGACCTGGTTATGCGCTTTAATGTTAATTAATGAGTTAGTTTCCAGTTGTTAATGAAAAATGGTTTTGTGTTTATCAAAGAGCCAGTTCATGTAAGGTGATATACTTTTGCATGTCTTCAGCATTTAAATATTTCCCGTCACTGTTCCTTATCATTACTCTCACCTCACTTGTAAATTGCAGGAACGAAGAACAAAGAACTATACAAAGCAGTATACAGGAAACTATGGGGAAGAAAGGCAAGGCTCTAATGTCTAAAGATAAAGAAATGGCGCCCTTGTACACAGACACCGCATGCAATAGAGGCATGAGTATTTCCACTTGGGAAGGCATGTATAATCTACTTGAGGAAGAGAATCCCAAGGTAACGGAGTTTACGGCTACTGCTGGTTCATCGAGGTCTTCTGAAGTATCAGTTGCAGATTTAACTTGTTCATTCCTGCACCAGATAGCAGTGAGACCCAAAATTCTCCCCTACACGGACATGATTAAATGGGTATTGGACAGCGCTGACATTAAAAATAGACAGTTTAGGACTCAGGGTCAAGAGCTCACGGAAACATTATTTTCACAAAATTTCAACTTTACATCCACTAAAAGAAAGCATGCAAGAGGAAAAAAACACACCAAGGATGCCCAGATTGAGAAACAGAGGTAGTTTCCATTGCCAGGGAAAACTTCTTGAAAAGGAAAGCCTCTAATTGCTCAATCTCCTAGAAGCTCAGAAATTTGCAGGAAAAAATAGTAAAAGTAAAAGATGAAATTTAAATCCCAAAAAACAATGGTAATTGTCATAAATATCTTCAAAATAAGTCTGTATATAGGTACAACAGTTGCAAGCGGACTGGAGACAGAAGGCTCAAGAAAAGGCATAACTAATTAGAAGATTAACTAAGTTGAATTGGGATTCTTACTGGGCTTATTTAGTGAAACCACACAGCCAGTGTATGACTCTCAAAAGCATCATCAATTCTGCTGAAAAGATGGCACCAAATCTTGCTGATTCCATTTTCAAAGGGCAATTAAAGGCTGAAGTTAGCCAATCGACACTTCTCAAGCAAATGCTGAATGCTTTCGATGTTAAGGAGCAAATACAGAAATAGTTAGATGTTAGATTTAATTTTAGAAATTGTTTTGCTTTATCTTTGCCTAGAAAAAGGACAGCCATTTAAACCGTATCCTATATTTTTGTAATAAGTTGATTTTAGATGTAGTTAGTAGCATTTAAACCCTTCTCATGCATTTAGAGAAGCGTCCAGAAATTTATCAAAAACTTGTCCTTAGAACATGCACTTTTGCACCCTCCAAGGAGGTTTTGATGAATTAATGGAACAGGATTTATTGGTTTTTGCATTTAATATCTGCTACTGATGTTGCACTTCTGTACTCTTAGTGGATGTTGGATTAAGAAGAGATAAATTGTTATCACTTGAAGCTCATGAGTAGAACTAGTTATAAATGGTACTTCTATCTCTTAACTATTTCTATCTTTTGTGTTAAAGTGATATTCAAGTCAGTGTTTATATATTAATGCGTGAATGCCTGAGTTATCATTTGGAACTTTTGTACGGTGATAGCTATTTATTTATGCTTAATGTATGAATAGCTTATTATGCGATATGTTTTTCACAACTGTTTCGTCTGAATTTTTATACGAAGTGGTTCATCTATATTGAATTCTTTTCTCATAATAGTTGAATGATCTTTATTACCGATTGTTATTCGAAATCATTTTAGATCGCATAGCAGAAATATTACACCTTGGGTTAGTGCAGATTTAGATGTTTCTGCTTTCTAAGAATACAATTGCATGTCATTAAATTAGAATTAGAATTAGAGCATCTTAATTAGGAACTATTAGACCAGAAATATCAATGAATCTCACACACACACATAAATTGGGAAACTGTTCCCATATCCCCAGTCGGACCCACCATACCAAAGTGAAAAGGAGTTGCTAACCAAGGTCTAGACCGGGCGGATATCCCCCTTGTTGTAGACCCGATTTTTGGGGCTTCAACAGGGCTTTAATGTTTTTGACCTTGATTGAGTGAAGACATCCTTGGGCTATACCTATATCTTCATGAATCTATCTTCCAGGAAGGAAACCATATTGTTCCTTAGAAATCACCATGGATAACTTATATTTAATTCTGTTGGCAATAATTTTATAGACCAAATTACAAAGTGAAATGGGATGAAATTGATCAAAGAGAAGGGCTTTAGAAGATTTAGGGATTAAGGCAAGGAATGTAGCATTGATAGAACTGTTGACTTTGGAATCCTCTACAACCTTTAGTAAATCATTCCCTAATAAATCAAAGAAATGTTTAAAGAATTCAACAAACTATTCGTGACGCCCCAAACTTGTATCTTTAGCACAAGATTGCAGAGTACCTTGTAACTCCTCCATGGAAATCTGTCTGCCAATAAAGTCAACTTCCTCATCTAGAAAATCTAGGAAATAAATTAATTACCTATAACTGCTCCATAAGGCTGTTGGTAGGGCATTGCTTAAATTGATTGGAGAAGTGGGAGGCCACGACTTTTTCTTTTTATATCATCTTTATTAGAAATGATTGATTCGTCATGCCCTTTTAGATCCCATATAGAATTATATATTTTTCTGAAAGCAACATATTTTTTGAAAAACTTGGAATTACCATGGCCCTTTGTATATCCAATTGGCCCTGATTTTTATTCTCAAATATTCTTCATTTAGTTTTAAGATATGTAATCTTCTCAATTGTAAGTTGCCCAATTGTTCTTTAATATCTATAGGGAACATATTTGTGAAAAATAAATAATTAAGGAATTCAATATCCTACTTGATTGCTCCAAATTTTGCATTCAACTCCCTCTTCTTATCCTTTTCCTATATGATATCTATTTTCTTCAACAAATTTAGCTTGAGGGAGAAGGATTCCATATCATAATCAGAAAAGAGCACCTCTGAGATAGGTGAGGTTTCCCTAACAAGCTTATTGAAATTATGATCCTAGAGCCAAACATAATTAAAGTTAAATGGAGAGGGATAGAAGTATTTTTGGGCTTTAATCTCTAGAAAATAGGAGAATGATCCAAGATGCTGTCAGAGGAAATCCAAGATCTATATTTGTTGAAACTGGAAAGAAGGATCTCCAACATTAGAAAATGGCCCAATCGCTTCATGATTCCATCGACATTGTCTACTCTGCCATTTTTCCAAGAAGGACCTAACGAGGACAAACATATATCAACTAACCCCACATTTTGGAATAGAGAAATAAAATACAACGTAAGAGGGTATTTTAGGATTTACTTCCCCAAAATTCATTGGCAGATAGAGTCGAATTAAGGTCATCTTTGAGAATTAACTTGTCGCTTCCCATAAGACCACTGCTCTGAAATACGTTGCAAAAGGCCTTCCTATCATTATAGGGACCATAACAGTTAACAAAAACCACTAGTTTAGCAGCCCCTCTGAATTTACCTTCAAGAATAAGCCCCACTTTATATTGAAAGGTTGAGAAAGAAGCCATAATAGGATCCCAAATATCCACCAGACTGACCATCTACATCTAAAGCACAAATGCACCATTCAAGACTACTTTTTGAGAAAAAATCCAACGCTTTGGTCCCAGAGACCATGGTTTCCTGAAATAGCATAACGGAATGGGGATGGGTCTCAATTAGTCCCTTGAGGGAAAGGAATTTGAATTTCCCCCCAATTCTCCTAATGTTTAGTGAAAGGATTAACATTTTTGACTTCTATCAACATGCAACTATGCTCCAAGGGCTCGAGAGGAAGAGGCATTAGAAGCCCTATGAGAAGGGGCTTCATGGGCCATCATTTTTTTCCCTTTTCAGGTGGTGATGAAAGCGTCAAAGACAGTAGGGAATTCTAGAAAAAGGAGGAGGAGAGGAGGAAGATTTAAGAACCGAGAGGGGCTAGATTCGAGATTTCACAAGGAGGCAGGAAAGAAGAAGGAACAAAATCTGGGGAGGAAGTCAAAACATGGATTGATGACACTATGGATGTAGAAGCAAGAGGGGGAAATGAGGACACATCAAGAGAGCTTGAGGAAAATACCTGGATTGCGCTAAGGGATATGGAATCCAATTTGTTAGGGAGGGAAGAAGAAGAATTTGGATGCATGGAAACACCCTTAAGAGTAGAGGTGTGATAACCCACCCAAGGTTCTCCCATGAGCCATATTGTAAATATGTTGTAAATATTATGTAATGTGAGAAGTCAAAATAAAATGGGACTGAGTCAAAGGGACATAGATTCTAGAGTTGGGGGAGGAGGATTGTTGCTTCAAATGTTATGGGTTCTTGTGTAAAGAAGAAACCTGAATTTTTTAGACAATCATTGAAAATTGGATGGTACATGAAGTTAATGAAATGGTTCTTCAAATTAAATCGGTTGAGAAAAAGTACTCAGGCCCATGCTTGCTTGAAAAAACACAACAAGCAAAGAGGACAAGAATTAGAAAAGGTTGTAAACAAGGATGTGACAATAAATATTGTTGGTAGAAAATACAGGAGGGCTAAGAAATAAATTAGAGGAGCCATTGTAAGGGGGGATTGGAATGGGGGGAGGAGATAGCATTCTTGGAGGAGGAATTCAAACAATAGAGGGCGTTCGAACAACAGAGAGTGTTCAGACAACAAAGAGCACTCGTTCAACAATAGTCATTCTTCTAGAGAGGAGACATACAACATTCAAAGAGGAGAGACCCATTTGAATGTAGGAAATTTTACTTTGGAAGACACCCATTCGAACTCTTTGCAACAAGAGAATAAAGGCCCTTGTGTTCGAGGTAGACTGAGAAGGGGACTAGAATTGAACCTCCAGCAGAAGCTTTTAGTAGGAAACACTGAAGAGAAGAGAAGAGAAGGGGATCTATTATCTGTCCTGGAGGACAATGGGTTGAGTTACTAATTTATGGAGCTTGGTAATAGCTTGGGGTCCCTGGAGGTTGTGGGTTTAGATAGGATCCTTGGATCCCTATTATAACTTGGGTCCTTGGAGGCTATGGGTTGAGACATAGGTCTTTGGAGTTCTGTAACAGCTTGGGTCATTAGAGACTGTGGGTTGGGATGGAATATATGGAGCCCTATAATAGCTTAGGTCCCTTGGAGGCTGTGGGTTGAGATAACATAATCTCGAGGCCGGTAATAGCTTGGGAAGATACCATCCTGAAGCAAAAGCAAATGAAGAATTGATCAAAGACTTTTGGATATTTAATTGTTGGTGTAGTGGATTATGGACTCCCTATAAGGGGAAAATTCATTGTGTGTGCACTTGGGGGTGAGGCGGGGCACCTATGGAATCCCTGTGTTGGAAAAGAAAGAAGTAATCAGTTGGTGGGATTGAGGTAGGAGGTCATTTGGAATCGCCGTTTCAGTTGGCAGCTGGTGTGTATTCCCAGAAGCAAGCACTTCCCCCTCAGTACTTGGAATCTAGCTTAGAGGTGACAACTGCAAGTATAAGTGGTTGTAGCTATCTATGGTTGAGTGGAGAGTCCTTGTCCCATACTTAGTTTGCTTACAAAATTAAAGATAAGTATTTGTGTATGTTTGATCATCTTTTAAGGAATCATATTGTATTGTTCTTAATAATGGTTTTGGGACTTAGGGAATGCATTTGTGTTGTTAATGCTTGCATATGTGGTGCATCCCTGTGGGGATACCCCACTAACATATGTGTTGATTATATATATATATATGTGTGTGTGTGTGTGTGTGTGTGTGTGCGCTTAGATCTGGAAGCAAAATGTGTTTAATAAATTGTTTATGGTATACACCATGTATTTGACCCATAAAAAGGTGCCATAAACCACATAATAGGATGTCTAAGCTATGAAGCTGAACTTGAATCTGAATGAAATACTTAACTGTGTTATGAATAATACATTAATAAAAGTAAAAGAACTTCATGATATGTTACAGGCCATAGCCAAATCCATGAGAGCTTGATATGAACCTTAAAAAGCAGTGGGATCTGAGACCCTTTATTAATATACAATTTACAAGGAAGACCCTTTGCTGGGAAGAGTCAGTATTTATTTACAAGTTGTTGTGCTGCCATGAAAGAAATGTATGAGGGTCAAGAGCATTTCCTCGAGGCAAGTCGAGCCCTACATATTTACCTAGATGTCATGTAGTTTAGCATTTTAGGCAAACTGGATCTCTGTAAGTGTCATCTTCGCGTTGCCGATGAGGTACTGGAAGGTGTGGCATAGTGCTAAGGAGCTACTCGTGAAGTCAGTGTGGATTCTGGAACTGTTGGCGTATGTTATGCAAGGTGGAACCTCTTAGAATCTCACACCAGCCCCGTGGTAGGTAATTAATGTAGGAGCGCCTATGCCACCATGCAAGGAATTCCCTACCTGAAGACAGGGAAGGCCCACGGGATGGGAATCCATCAGTGAAGCTATCATCCAAGCTCGGTAGGGATAACACCATGGAACGCCTTAGAGTAACATTGGTAGAGTTGTGAATTCTTGATGTAGATTTGGAGTTCTACCAAACCTCAAAGACAAAGTTGCAGTCGAGAAGATTAGCTCGACGAAACTTATACAATGATAGAGCTTGTATTTGGGGAGATAAAAAAAAATCCTTAACTAAGACATTGCATGAGGTAGAGCCGAAGCCCCATGAGTAAGTCATGGCGAGAAATGAAAGGAAAGGATTTCGTTGTGTTTCCAAGGAGAAAAGCTCGATCTTATAGAAAAGGTTTGGATAACCTTATCCCTTGCAAGTCAAAACCCTAGGCGGGAAGTCTTTCTGTTGCTAGAGCCAGATTTTCCCTTGATACGATTGAATGGGAGATTGGTGATGTGGCTGGTAAAATCTTGAGAGGGTTGGATCCTGTAGGTTAATTTCATTAGTCATCGAGAAATTTGTCACTTAGCAAACTCAGGATCGTCAATAGACTAATCTTATAATGGAAAAACTGATGTTAGGAACCACCATCTAGTTCAGATCTCTGAATCTAGTAACTAATTGTGAATTGGGAATTAAATTAGAGCGTTGGGTTTTGAGATTCGAGATTCAGGATCGGAAGCCCTAAGAGTCTCGGATCCCGGAACCCTGTAACTAAACGCAAACTGAATTAATTTGGAGAGTCCAAATATGAGATTGAGTATTTCCAGGTGTTGACGGTGCTGGAACCGCCAACATGTTAGGGGATCTCCCCGGTAAGAAGCCCCAATTAAACCTCAAATCGTTTGGTGTAGTAGTCCTAGTAGTGGGTCGTATGGTAATTCCTTAACCGTAGTTTCACATAGAGGCAAGTAAGATGTCCCTGTTGGTAGCAAGGGTGTAACATATGCAGTAAGTCAAGGAAGGTGCATGAGAGGTTCTAACACACGGAGGGTGAGGTGAGTGAACCCATTGGAAACTTGTGATAGCACATAGTTAAGAAGGGAACACACGAGTAAAGATGCATCACAACATGGAAGGTAAGTTAGATAGCAATCCAAAGTGATGGTTAAACTAACAAGACATTTCAGAAAGATTCATGCATATATATACATAAATAGCTACACATACATGTGTAAGAAAATAGATACATGTATCATTTAGAGTATTGAAGATAGCTGAAATACAATACAACATATGCATGAAACGTGTTGGCTCTGTTATATTAAGAAGTGTAAGTTCCAATCATACAATACATCCATGTCCAACCACTAGTTCTGATAACAAAATGTTACAGCAACAATTGCCTGCTCCTCCAAAGAGATATACTAGCTCTGCGTAGTGGAGAAGTCAAGGCTCATTACAATAATGTCCAAGATTTCTCTAAGATACTCCTATCGGAAGCTTGGCTGACCAAAAGCCTATACAATAAGTTATGAGGGACTATTTATAGCAAAGGGTGGGGTGGCCCTTGACATTCCCCTTTGTGACAGTTCATTTACCCTCATGAATCTTCATATACTCTATGACTGTTACATCCAACTATCGACACTTGAACTTCCACTTGACAAGATGTTACATTCCAATGCACATGTGCCCATGTGAGACAAAATGGCTTAAGTAAGCCATGCAAGACATCACTGACAATCAGACCATTGTGGTGAGACCAACTCTTTGACATCCTTGTGATGGTGAAGGTGGTGAGATGATTCCAAGCTTGGTCGTCTGTGATGGTGTCCGTGCACTCGACAGTGACATCTTGTTGAAGCTAACTCTTGCCTCCGTTTCATCCGAGTGCACTGATATGGCTCCTTCATCCAACTTGTTTGATAATATGTGCATGATCTTCTTGGGTGCGGCTGAACAACAACACATTGATGCATAGTGTCCATGCTAATCTTCAAGTGTGTGTTGGTGGTCATGTTCATCAACTGTCAAATTGCATGTTCAGCTCCAGTTGGACTTGCCTCCTGTCTTTACATCGGTGAGTGTGCCAAATGGGTAGGATTGCATGCGTGCGCACAATGACATGCATTTTGTCGAATTCCCTTGCATGAGATCAACAACACTGCTCACCTTGTCTGCTCTGTGCCAGCTATTGGGATGCATCAATAACTTGTGTGGGCGCAGTTTCATCCATCTGTGCATGTTGTGCCCCCTGCTCTATCAGTTCTTGCTGCAACTCATTCTCTTGCCTGTGAAGCTCCTGTTCTTCCTTGAGTTGCTGATTTAGCACATGCAACTCCTCTGTTCCTTTCTTTGTCCTCACGCGATCATCTTGCCGCGCTGCCACCTCATAGACTCAATCTCCAAAGTTGCTTTCGTCATGAGTGGATCTACTTTGAACTTGCAACTCTGCTTCACCTCTATGCTATCAATAACCTTCCTCTTGAACTCGCAGCATGTAGGTGTGCTGCCTTCTCCTACTGTTGATGGTGTTGCTGGTTGTGATGCTACTACCATCTTATCTTGATGTCCTTGTCTACAAACAACTTGATGTCTTCATAGGTAGGCAAGTTCATAGACACTTGCTTGGCTGCATCACCGTTGTGCTCTCAACAGTGTCCTTTGACTTTTCTCTCCTAAAGGCCATTGTACTTGTGTTGTTGAGAGATAGATGAACACTTGTGATGTCTGGAGACATAGAAGCACTCATGGCAAGAAATTTGTTAGTCGAAAACCAAAACAAACTTGAGGGATGACTTGCAACATACCTGTGTGATCGATTGAGAAGGTCGTGCAATTTCCACCGAGAGGTCAGGAGATTGACTGCAAAAACTGCACAAGGCACATTCTGGGCTGTCAGGAGGCTAATTGAATGTTGGAACTGCACAATTCATAGTCTAGCATGGCCTGCTGAGGACTGAAACTACATAATGCACAATTTCATTTAGCAGTGAAATGCAACCAACAAATTGCATTGTGCAGTTTTTGGGGCCAGTAGGACATTGCCTCCAAGAATTGTGTAATGCAAGCTTGAAGGTAAGTGTTGGGCAGAGTTGAGTAATTTCTGGAGGGAAGGCAAAGCCTTCGCTTTTGGAAATGTGTAGTGTTAGCCGAGCAAGGCAGCCCAAACTGGCCGATGGGTGACTGAAAACATGAGAAGTATGAATGCATGGTGAGATGAGTGCAAACAAGAGTGAATGATCATACATGCAAATAGGAAGTGTAGGATTCAGAAAATGGGAAAGCATGCATGTGTGTGAAGCGACTCACTACAACGGCAACCATCCATGAAAAAATAGTGTCATGCATGTGACAATTGTGAGATGTGAATGGAAAATGAAACGATGATCTACAAGATAACATACATCAAAACAAAAACAAGTGCTCATTGAAATCAAGCAAACATCACTCATAAAAAGTGACAGAAATGTCGTGCAAGACATGAAAAATGGGCTTACCCCAAAACAACTGAATTGAATGTGTTGAAAACTATTCGATGCAATGTAGGATGTCACAGTTGCAGGGTTGATGTGAGGAATGAGTTTTGATAAAATTGAGGTTGTGACGTGCATGCCACAAATCTAGGAAAAGCGACACCTGGTGAGAGGTTTTTTGAAATGATCCTTGCATGTAACCTCCAGCTGCTAAAAATAGATCCCTGAATCAAGGGATGCATTTGCATGCTGCCTTGGGAGAAGCAGTCCATGCATGCAAATTAGTTTTTCTCGGTCCCAGGTGGAACCGGTCAATCCAATGGCACATGCAACAACCTACTTGACTGATGGGAAAATTTGCGCATTTTTGGGAGGGAGCTGGGCTGGTTGGATTATGCAATTTCTGGGCTGAGCAGCTGACTGATGCCAAAAATTGTGCAATTTCTAGGTTGAGATTTCCTACTGAGATAGAATGTGCAGTTTTTCCAGTGAATATTGATAGCCAGAATCGCGCAATTTTGGAGCCCAACAGGCTGCTAGTCAGGATTGCGCAATTTTTGGAGGAAAGGTTGGTTCCCCTCCAGAATTTTGTAATTTCTTGAGGGAGCTACTTAGTCTACAACTGGACCAAGTCTAAAGAACAACCTGTGAGGGGGATGCAACAAGCTATCATGCACAGGCTAGTGTTGAACAGGTAAATCCCCTCTACGGACAGAGGCGATCCCACTAGCCCAACACGGGTCTAGCAACAATCACACAATGCTAACACGTAGGTTCCTAATTGCAAATCAGAGATCGATGATGATGGCCTACCTTGATTCCAACGCTAGTAGTTGTAGAAGAATTGTCGCTCCCGTTCCTTTGCTCCGGCTGGTCGCAATCCCTGCGATCCTTGTGAACGGACACCTGCACATGCAAAGAACGACATAAATACAAGCATAAAATCCAATAGATGCAGCTATATATCAGTCAGAAAAGATATAACTCAAACATCATTATAAAGACACATGAGTGGAACCATAATGATAGTCGTCTATTAATGAGTAAAAACAGAGAAAGATATAACCAAGGTTCTGACATTGAACCTATTCTCTGACTGGGCGAGCAGCTAAATACGCCTTGCAAAAGACCTTCTCTTTCTCAGAATCCCGGCAGCATAACCTCCCTATGCTTCACAATTCTTACTATCACTCTAGCATTACTTCAGCACTCACAAGACTCTAGAAAAACTAGCTTGTTTAATGCATGAGGACAGCCATTTATAGATGGAGAAGGGAGGAAGATACATTGTACTAGGACACCCATTGTGGATTGGCATTATCCCTGAAAAGCTACTCAGCATAGTTGTCATGGATAAAAAATGACTTTCGACCTCTATCTTGAGGATTTTTCCCTCATATAACTTCATGACAAGAGAGGAAAAAACATATGGGTGCGCGTTGGCCAAAAATCATTTCCAAATTTAGGTGGCACGGGTGTTGCTCTAGGACAGAGCGCCAATGGGTGCGCCCCCTTTTGAGGATCTGAGTCATTGGCGCAGGTAAGACACTGTGTACCTGCGCCAATGGAAAAAGGGCACTTTTTAGGGATAATTTGCAAA
>APFE030266777.1:97151-108968 GCA_000404065.3 Pinus taeda | reverse complement strand
CTACAACAAAAATTGAAACATGGCATGACCCAGCTTAGGCTATTGGATCACCCATCCAGAAGTAGGGCAGCATCAACAAATGTAAGTATATTTCTTCCACAAGAATATGAGATCTTTGTATCACCAAAGTAGATCATATTGGCACTTCCCCTGCCAATCATGAAAAATGAAACCTATTGGTATAGGTAGCTAACAATCCCCATGGATGATGAGGATGTGGGGTGGAAATAGAGGAGGTTGGAGCCCAGGGTTCAGGCCCTATTACACAGTTGCCAGAGTATGTCCCTCCATGCAAACCTAAGTCCAAGGTCCCAAAGGAAATTGATGAAAGTAAGACTCCCTTGCAAACCCCATTGCTACCAGATGAGATCACTTTTGACGGTTTGTGTTTGGCATGGGTGCCTATTTTAAAGCTCGAAGACTGGGACTTGGTGGACCATGAGAAGTTCCCGCACTTGGCGATAAAACAGTTGATGCACCACATCATAGACATAACTATGGGGATGACTGCACTGGAGCCGCAGAAGTGGCTCAAAGGAGTAGAGAAGGCATGATTACTCAAACTGCTTTGGGTGTCACACTATAACCACACCCCCGTGATAGTTTTAGTCATCAAGCAGCCGTTGTGCTTGGTGCATGATGGGTGTCTGTGAATGGAGGAGCTGGTATCCATCACCAATATGTTGATTCACTACATAACACACTTGTTGTATATAGGCAAAAATACAAATATGATCTTTGGTGGTAAGGGTGGTGAGCTGGCGCTCGCAGAATCAATGAAAGAAAAGTTCAAGTTGGTGAAGAAATCATGCGGGTACACAATCTACAACATCTGTGACCCTTCTGTGAAGGTGGAAACATAGATCCTTGCAAGGAAGGTGATGCGGAAGTGCCACGCTGACGAGGTGTTGACACCTGTCGTCGTGCTCGCACAACAATGTGTGGAAGGAGTCCAGTTTAACTGGTTGGACTACCTTCACGACGAGTTCCTGGAAAACTTCCTTGAAGCCCAAGAGAAAAGCAAGACATTCTACTACACATGGCTCTTGCTATCAATTGTGCTCATAGAGTGGGAGCTACCAGAAGAGAGCCAATTCCCCTCAGTTGCACAAAAACTTCTTGAAGCAACAAAGTATGCTTCGCTGTGCGTGACCAAGGATGCAGAGTGGGTGCAGGACAACAAGATCTTCTGGATCTTGATGGAAATCAACATCAAGATGGGTATCCATCGCAAGCCATGGTTGTCACCCACCAAGCAAAATTTTAAGGATGGAAATTTTTCTTGAAGTTTAAAAACATTGGCGAATCTCACTAATCCCTAGTATGCAAACTATAAAATGTTTATTGATATATTTGTAAAAAATTTCAAATTTATAATGATTTTATATATAATCTCTATATAATGTTGGTGATTTTAAGATAAAATAATTTTATATTCTAAAATTTGGGCAAATCATCTTTTATATAAATTGGAAATTGGCGAATATTTTTTTTGGAAAATCGTGGAAAATTAGCCCAGTGGACGAATACTAGCCCCTAAAATTTTCCATGTTGCCCATGGTATATGATAACCTGCAGAGCTACGCCGAATTCAAATCTGATTTCCATTGGATATCAATTAGGGTGCGAATGTACCCTACACAGAAGTGGTATGACTTGCTGTACCTAGCCACAGATGATGCCATTGATGTGGTATTGGATAAATGGTCGGCGGAGTGGCATACCACCACATACTTGGCAATGGGTTGAAGCAAGTCTGCTGCACAAAAGAAGAAGGATGAGGCCAAGCTGAAGATGGCGCAGTTGGTCGAAAAGAGGAAGAAGGAGGCCGCTGAGAAGGCCAAGGTAGAGCAGACAGGGAAGGAAGAAGGAAAACGGACAGGTGGCACAGAGCGGGGCTCTAACAAAGGCGTATGGCCACCTTCTCCTAAAACTGAAGAAGAGGACATGGAGTAGCACAACATTGACCCTCAAGAGACATCAGACCACATTAAGTGCCCAAGAAAGTTGGAAAAGGGAGGGTCCAGAAAGAAATCAAAAGCAACTAAGACCTCACTGGACCCTATCACGCTGACGGAGGGTGATTTATATGAAATCGGTGATAAAGTCAGAGATGTCAGCATAGAGGCCCTACAAAAATTTGAAAAGAAACAATAGATCATCCTAGGGCCATTCAGATAGGACTACAGGAGTTGCAGACCCACACGTGACAAGTTGGTACGTTGTTTACTAGCTTGCCTATCATCACATCAAATGCTACCAATATGCTGTGCACGAAGGCTTCTAGTGCGATAGTGCTACTAGATGGATCATGGACAATAGAAAATGAGGCTCACAGGCCCACTGTCAGCACCTTGAGGGGAGTGGGATTGAACTTGGTAGCACTCCCGCGTGAAGCACTCCACTCCTTGTAGGATGGAGTAATTGCAGAGCTAAGGGCCCATGAGCACCGTGCCCTCCAAGTGATTAGTGAACAGAGAATCAATAATGAGCAAATGGCCTTACAAAGGGATGCTACCATTGCCACCAAGGCTGAGGCAATAAGCCAAAGAAAGAAGATCATACAAGTCATGGAGGAGGCCTGTAGAATGGTCCCAAAATTGGCTATTCTAGAGGAGGAGCCAGTCGAGGTCCACATCTGTAAATTGGCCACAGGGGTGTGCAAAACTGAAATGGAGATGGCACGGGTTCAGTTGGAGCTGAACTTGAAAATTATAGATCTCCATTTGTGGTATCAACCTTCAACACCACTAGAGGTAAAGGAACAACGGGTGGCCATTGTCACAAAAGTAGTCTCGGCAATGGAGAGTGCAGTAGCAGACTGCACCTAGTTGTTTGAACAATCCTTTGAGGTCTTGACCGGCTTGCAGGAGGACCCAATATTATATAGCAAAATGACCCCCTCATCAGCTCAGAGGGGAAAGACATGATAGTTGAAGCAAATACCAATATCAGATGCCTTGTTTCCACACTAACGTTGGCTAACACTAAAAACCCGCTTTATAAAGCTTCTCTACAAGCCTAAGGGAGCGTTAGTGACCCTACTAACTCTATTTGTTAGTTTGGGAACATAGTTAGTGGATCCTAATGGAGTTCTAAAGGTCAAAGGAGTGAAATGACTCATAAATATCTAAATATTTGCTCCTAAATCTACTCAAGAAAAGCAAGGAAACGTCTCAAGTTTGACCTATTTGTGGGATTTCTAATCCTAATGAAGGAGGCAAATGGGAAAGAGGTGAAAATCATGGCAACTTCATTACTTTTACCTTAAGAAACTCATGGAGGAACTTGGAAACCTTAACTCAGTTGCTACATAAGCAAAGCTAGGGCTATGATGATAGAAGTCAGATCATTTGAAAGGATAACTTATTTTATTGTTGAGCATAGTCTCAAATCTAAGCATAAGAAGTTGGTAAGAAGGGAGAGAGAGAGAAGCTGGAAGGGTAAGGGAAGGCTGATGCAATAGATGGTTGTAATCACTCTTCCGACATTAATATAGAACTACAGTTGTACTGTCTACTCCATGGTGTTGGTACTATCATTCATTTACTTGTTTCCAGTGAATTTTAGCATGAGTAGATTAGTTAGATGTAAATAGATGTCTTTTATGTTTTCATGTATTATTTATCAAGGTTGTATGCTATTATTATGCTTGTCTCTTTTATGTGCATGAATTGATCTGGAGCCAGCTTAGGGGATTTCCACCTAGCTGCATTGTGCTCTCCAGCAAATCTACACTGAGGCTTGAGGTAATCCATCTGTTTTGCTTTGATAGTTAGTTAATGTTTATGGACATGCATGTAACTTTTTGATGGCTGCAAATAATCTTACAGTTTTCCAAGGGTCTCGGGAAGACCCTTGAGGGTATCTCCATTCTCCATACACCGTGCATTTTATCCTATAGTAGAATTTACGACTCCACTGGGGACTATACATCTAGTTCATGGTTTACCCATACAGTTCTCAGTTCCTCCTCCTTCTAAGACCTCCCTATACTTCTGCATTCCCTTTCTGAACCACCAAAACCTTGCTGCATTATTCCTTCATATATATGATGCCTTGAATCTAGTCCTAAAAGCCCTGTTTTGAGCTGTTTTCCCACACTAACGCAAGTTAGTAAACTACACAGTGCTTTATAAATCTCCGTCTCTGCACACACAGAGCGTTAGTGGACCCAATAACTCTCTGTGGCTATTGCTATAGAGCGTTAGTTCCCCAAATATTGATATACAGTTGTGTCTGTAAACTCAAAGGGATGGGAAGCTTGCTCATGGACTGAAAGGGATCTGCAGTTGCATTGTGTTAGCAAGATCAGTGTCTTGAAAGAATTTGTTTTTAGGAGATAAGTTTTTTTCTTTCTTAAAACATTTTTTATGAAAGAAAAATCCACAATTTTTATTCATTCTTCTGCTTAGCTGGTTAAAATCTGCTTTATTTTGGTTTCAAATAGTTGTTAGGAAAGCATTGGAAACATTTATATTGGTTATGCATGTGTTATAATGACTAGGATGCATGGAACAAATATGAATATGTGAAAGACTCTCACATGTAGAATACAACTTGTTTTCATTGAATTGAATATTTTTTAAGCATTGCCTTGTGCATGAATTTTGAGTTAGAGTCCCATCACATTTCATACGTCAACTCCCCTACTGAAGACACTAAAAAAGTACACATAA
This sequence comes from Pinus taeda, assembly GCA_000404065.3. Taxonomy (NCBI): domain Eukaryota; kingdom Viridiplantae; phylum Streptophyta; class Pinopsida; order Pinales; family Pinaceae; genus Pinus; species Pinus taeda. The sequence continues at coordinate 104,289 of APFE030266777.1, read as the reverse complement.
AATTTACCTAAAATCAATCAATGACTCTTTATTGAGCAAACAAACATTAGTTCAAGCTAGGATCTTGGGATAGGCAGTGTGAGTAAACTGCCCAAGATCAGAAACCAAAACTAGTGTCATTAAAAGAGAGAAAATTTCTTTTGCACTCATACTACCGGGACCACTCCAGTCAAAGTGGAGCTAAATATGAGACAACATTGGATTGTAAGTGAAGGTAGCCCGCCTTCTCTTACAACTCCTTTGGGTATTCTATGTATTGGGGATCTCTTCAGGGATTTCAAAGCTGAATCGGGGACTCAGGTATCCTGCCCACACAGCATACTGTCTGCGACTATGTCCCCCAGTGGGGTCTGTGATCTGAGGTATCCTTAGTGGCCAAACTTTTAGGGACTTAAACAAGGTGATTGAGGTGGGTTTCCCTAGTACCTAACACAGACATACCTACTTTTTCTTCAATTTTTGGGAGGGTGCTCGTCTCCACGAGAGTACTTGGCCCTTCAATCTGAGGTTCAGGCGAAGCTCTAGAGTAACCATAACTATACATTTGGCCAGCCCTCTCTGTTATTCATTGTGATACTGGGTTTCATCTCTGGTGATTAGTGCTTATCAGACAGGGTAATTTCCCTCTGTTTGCTGATTGATAAACTTAGTGTATTTTTTATATTTTTTAGGCACCCGAGTGTTGTCATTGAGACAATAAAAAATATCATGATAAAATTTATTGATAAAAATTAATGGTCACTGTGGCTACATCCATCCCTCGTCGTCAATCTAGATGATTTTTTGGACTTCCTCTATTCATTGTGGAATATATGTCGAGCTCCAGTGAACCAGATTCCCCCATCTTCGGGAAATCAGTCTCCAAGATCTCACACAGAATTTGTTTGGACAACCGACTGCTCAGGTTTACCGGAGGATTTCTTTAATGCAATATTTCTTCATCCCTTTAACCCTCTGCTCACGAATCCGTTGGACCCATTCTTGGTTCTCGTGGCACCTGTACTACCTATTTATTTAGTTGGAACATTCCATCCATCCCGTTGACGACTAATGGGTCATGGAACTTTGTGGACACTTTTAGTCCCACACCACTTCCCTAGTCGATAGTCACCACCACACCATTGATGGAAAAAACGGCTATCCCATTTGTCCCAAGTACAAACCCTCACATGAAACCCTCCACAAGTGGAACCCATCCTATGATGGGTTCCATCCCTTTAGTGTCAAACTCTATACCTTCGATAAGTGCTACATACAACACTCCTTATAATGCTCAATATAGCACGATTAGCGTGGGTCCCCTCAAACAACAATATGGCTGGCATTCATTATACAGTTCAAAACCCTAGATTCAAGTATTTGGGGGCACTCCCAATATACATATACTGGTTGGGAACATAACAGTTCTCCCTCCATTTTCAAGCATGCATGGTCAGTCACTGATTGACATGAGTGCTCCTTATGTCAATCAAGGACATATGGTTAGTTCTGTTGCTGGTAAGAATCCTCAAGGAGGTCCCAACCAATCCATGGGGGCACCCTACTCACAATTTCAAATGAGTCAAGGGGGCTGCTTATCCTGAAGGCAATTCTATACCCCAACATCACAATCCCCATGGAAAGCCACTTTACAATGCCACACCCCAAGGCAACTACTATACCATACAGCCCATGTATAATATTGGGATTCAAATGACGGGAGGATTGCAAGGATCCTCAATTCATATGTCATCACCTTGATCCAAGTAAAGGGCACCACACACTCTACCTTTCTTTGCAACATTGGATATCCCCGACTTGTACAAACTTACAAATGACCCCATCTATCATAACTTACTTTGGCTGCCAATCCTGCAGAAAATACCAACAGACATCCCCAAGTTCGAAGGGAAACAAGTGGAGGATCCAGGCACCCATATCACCATCTATCATCTTTGATGTGTTTCTAACTCCATGGTGGATGATAGTGTCTGGTTACATCTTTTTTCCCGCACCCTCAATTGCAACAAACCAAGTGGTACATTGAATTACCACGTGCATTAGTAAATACCTTCGATTCTCTAGTGATGGAATTCTTAAAGCACTTCCAACTACCCATCCGCTATGAGACTGGGACAAAGCTCCTCAATTCATTACATAAATATACCTCCACCCAAATCTCTGATCATATACATGAATGGAGGTGTAGGTGAAGGTTAGTCAAAGCTCTCCTCCCAAACTATCTCTTAGCGAACTGGTTCTGCAAGTCGCTACTCCCCCAAATCACTAAGGATGTCACCTTAGGTGGTGCAGTCACAGAAGACCAATCCATATGTCATACCCAACACTTGTATCTAATACATTCATAGTCTAGCACTCTTTACGATGTAATCCCCAATGCCCCTCGCAACTCCAATGCTTTTGCTACTCATCACCCTAGAGCACATGCCGATGGAATTATCGGTGCAAACTCCCAGGCTTTTGTAAAACAACACAACGGTCACATTACCCAGATGTCATTGGACCCCTCTACCAAATTGACTGCTCTTCCTACCACCGTGATAAACTTTGTGGAGTCTACAAAAAAACCCGGTGGTAAGAACAAGAAGAATAAGAAAAAGAATGCTCCTTCTGAGGAGCAGTCAAGAAAGCAGCAAAACCCAAATCAGAAAGTTGTTGCACCTCCTGATGATGGAAAGGATAAACATGCCTAATTCCCTTGAAAAATCTATGCACAACACCGCATGACATATCTGTGTCCGCGTCTTTAGGAATGCACATATTTCATTGCTAACAAGGACACTGGAAGGACCCTCACTGCCCTAAATAATCCTTTCCCTGCTCAGCACCAGCAACACCTTATTGCAAACCAACTCCAACCCCTGCAAGGGGGAAACGGTGGTTCATAACATCCTTCAGCTGGTGAAGGATCCTCTACGATTTACACCATTGAAACGTAAATCTAAAAACAAGAGCCAAATCCTATGGAGCTCCTGTTGCTCATGCAGAGGAACCTTCCTCAAGTCAAAACCCACCGCCACCCAATGATTTTCATATCTAAAGGTTGGTTGCTGACCTTGTGATTTGTCCCCCTAAAGGGGCACTTAGATGCACAAAGCACAATACATCTGCACATGTGCCCAAAACTACAACATTGTAGTAGACTTAGCACAAGCGCCGTCGGCTATGTCGACGCTTGAAGTATTACAAACATGTCCAACACAAAGGAAAGCTTTGCTTTTGGCTATTGGTGGTATCGATCCATAGGATTCCATGCTTGCAATTTTTGACATGGAAAAATGTAAACCTCCTCTTTCCCACCAGCTTACATTTCAGGTGAAAATCTTTTCGAAAGGTAAATATATACATAGAACTGTCATAGACGAAAGTGCTTCTACCTGTGTCATGTCAGCTTCATGTTGGCTCGCTTTGGGTTCTCCAACCCTATCCCCGCTGTCGAATTCCCTTAAAGCTTTCGACGGCCACAATTTCATCCCAAAAGGTTACTTATCTAGCTACCCCATCACTTTGAGGGGGAAAACGGTAAAAATGGATATTGAAGTCATGGATCATAAACTTAAGCCATGAATGCCATTGTATCTTCGGTCTTCCACATCATCCTATTTACCTTGGATGGAAAGATAGTCACAATGGACTAGCTATCCTTTTCCACATCATATTACTCCTCATTACCTAGCAGCTCTGTACCCTTAGTGGGTGGTGTACCTGACTCTTACGTCAATATTGGTACTGGTCTATTGAAGGGCTCTTCCTTGATGGGTTGTTTCCCTCTTCTAGTGCCTGCGGTTCCACAGATGGTCTCTATGGTTTCATCCATTCCTCACAAAGAGACCAATCCTTGGATCCTCACGACCCCTTCAAAAATTGACACTTATGGAGAAAAAATGTCGCTGTCACCAGCTGAATTGGCCTACCAAACCATTCAATCTACATCCGAGTCTCTGGTCACTTTGGTCACGGCCAATGGTACCACTGCCCCTCCCATAACTACTCCTTATTTCAATCCCCTCAATCAAGTACTACATAAGGACAAAGCTATTAGAGAAATCATGACTTGAGAAGAGTGAACTTGGGAAGACTCACGCCATCATGTTTTGATATCTGATTCAGACATGATACCTCTTCAAATCCTGTCACTTGACATACCAGAAATTGTTTCCTCACCCTATATGACTATCCAAACTTTGGAGGCGGAAGGAAACATGGGCAATATTTCAAAGACATAGCTCATCGATATTTCTGTCACAACAAGCATCATGGAAAACACACAGATTGCAACTAGTCACAATCCTAAGGAAATTTTGAGCTTCACCTACCCTTTTAAGGACTTCCGAGATGTTTTCCCTTGGTCTTATGAGGAAATGCATGGCATAAACCCTTCTATTGTCAAACATGAGATTAAGAAAGATAGAGCATTCTTTTTAGGGTATTTTTCTTGCTCGTTAATCCAAAAAATCCTCGAGTCTCCTTCTTTGGGCTCAGTAAACTACCACGAAGAAGGTCGAGTATTCTTTTTATGGTATTTTTCTTGCTCATTAATCCAAAAAATCCCCGAGTCTCATTTTCGGGCTCGTTAAATTACCACGAAGAAGATAGAATATTCTTTTTATGGTAATTTTCTTGCTCGTTAATCTAAAAAATCCTCGAGTCTCCTTCTACGGGCTCGTTAAACTACCATGGAGAAGGTCGAGCATTATTTTTATGGTATTTTTTTGCTCGTTAATCCGAAAAACCTCGAGTCTCCTTCTTTTGGCTCTTTAAATTACTACAAAGAAGATATGAGCATGTTCTTTTTTGGGAATTTTTCTTGCTCTTGAATTGAAAAATCCCTGAGTTTGTCATCATTGGGCTCATTAAACACATACGATTACGGTCGGAGAAACTATTTTTCACTCTTTTTCTAGCTCATTAAACTGAAAAAGATCATTAGAGCATTCTTTTTAGGCCCTTTTTTCTCGCTCGTAAAACTAAAAAAATCCCGATTTTTTTCTTTAGGCTCGTTAAAAATTTATAGAGATGACCCAAGCATTCTTTTAGGTACTTTTCTCACTCGTTAAACTGAAAAATTCCAAGTTTTTGTCACCAAACTTGTTAAAAATCTATGGCAGAAACAAGAGCAATTGCTTTTTTGGGACCATTTCTCACTCTTAAAATTAAAAAATCCCCCAGTTTTTCCCCTTCTTCGAGCTCGTTAAATCTACAAAGAATGAATGAGCAGTTATTCCACCTCTTTTTCCTTGCTCAATAAACTGAAAAATATACCTTGAGTTTTCTTCATTTGACTCGTTAATATTTGATGAAGATATTGAGTTGGTTGTCACGTGACTCATTAAAAATTCACGATGAAAAACGAGTTTAGTCCGTCTCCTCGTACTCGTAACAAAATGAGGTCAACGTCTATTGAACATAGGTTTCTCTTTATCCGGATTCAATAGATTAACTCATGGAAAAGTAATTGATCCAGATATACTATTAACCTTTTGTTGCACCTGGTTAAAAACTATGACAAAGGGACCACCATGCAGTCATTATTTACGATCTTTTCAGACTCTATAAATATGAAAAGACCACAGAGTTGTCTAGTATGGACTCATTAAATTATACAGACAAGATATAGAGTCGCTCTTTTTATGATCCTTTTCAAACTCTCAAAACATGAAAAGATCGATGAGTTTGCCTATCTGGACTCATTAAACTAATCAAATAGGGCATAGAATCACTCTTTTTGCAGTCCTTTTCAATCTCTTAAAATATGAAAAGATCGACGAGTTTACCCATCTTGACTCACTAAAATAATCAGACGGGGAAAGTGGTGATGAGCCCCAAAAATGGGTAACTACATGGGTTCATTTTTCCTATTATTCTCATTTAATCCACCATTCTCCATGGTTTTATACATCCTTTTAAATATATTTATAGAAATTTTGAATAATTTAACACATATTCAACAGAGATTATCTTGATCATGTACTATTGCAGAAAACATACACAATAAGCTCCTCTACGTTGATTATCAATATAGCAGCATCAATAACAATAAAACATCAAGAGCATTCACACATTAACACAGTATGTATCCCGGGGAAAGCATCTCGCTAAAAACCCCAACTATCTGTATATTAATGATTGAGTCATGTAACATTACACAGCATAATATTTCTCACAAGTATCTCCACCTCTGTTACACACAATACAGCTCAGATCTGAATCAATCACTGGCTCAAATCTCCTTCGCTGCTTGCCTGCCTCCGCTGCTCAATACCTGCTCAAGAACTGATGATAATTCCAAGGAAAACACGTATTTCCTTCACTAAATCACGTGAGCACAAGCTACAATGTGGGAAAATATGTGGGCAAACTCATTGGCATACTCAATCCCTTGATTGTGCAAGATCTGATGCACAATTATAGTCACAACTAATAGCAATCTGATTCTCTAACACCTGTCCCTGCTGAACTGAACATGCACTGACATGCAACTGAGTTAACTGATGTATTCATTAGTTGTATTATGAGTTAATAATTTGTGAATTAATTAATAACTAATTCACCCAACTCATCTCTAGTCTATTTGCCAGTTAGACTAAATACAACAGTTTAACAAAGCTAAACTGAACACAACTCCATCAACTGCATCTCCAGTCCACTAAACTCAACTCACTTGAGTTCTAACTGAAGTCCTGCATGCAAATATTAGTCATCCCATAGGTAACCACGTATTTCCTTCTGGGATCTGCATTTACCACATCCGTAGCTCATCCTGAAGTGCTCCAAGAGAATAAGACAAAGTTTATAGTCTAAATATTATTATGAGCTAATAATATTTGACTGTTCTATATTTAGACTGAGCAGTCACTCCGCTGTGATTTAAAAATAGAAGTCCATCTATTTTTTCCAACTTGATCAATCATCCATAAACAACAACCTGCAATCCATAGACATGATCCATATGTCTAAAAATAGACATAGTCTAAAAATAGACTTGCGCCAAAAATAGCCTGCGGGCCCACTTAGTGAAGGCGACTATTTTCACTAAGCTCCATCATCTTGTTGCATTCTCAACAAGCATTTCTTGTTGCACACTTTTCAACACTCCCTCTCAACAAGAAAGGCTTCCTCTCAAACCCGATCCTGTAAT
>APFE030266777.1:77343-96266 GCA_000404065.3 Pinus taeda | reverse complement strand
CTCTGTTACACACAATACAACTCAGATCTGAATCAATCACTGGCTCAAATCTCCTTCGCTGCTTGCCTGCCTCCGCTGCTCAATACCTGCTCAAGAACTGATGATAATTCCAAGGCAACCACGTATCTACTAGGAAAAATCACGTGAGCACAAGCTACAATGTGGGAAAATATGTGAGAAAACTCATTGGCATACTCAATCCCTTGATTGTGCAAGATCTGATGCACAACTATAGTCACAACTGATAGCAATCTGATTCTCTAACACCTGTCCCTGCTGAACTGAACATGCACTGACATGCAACTGAGTTAACTGATGTATTCATTAGTTGTATTATGAGTTAATAACTTGTGAATTAATTAATAACTAATTCACCCAACTCATCTCTAGTCTATTTGCCAGTTAGACTAAATACAACCAGTTTAACAAAGCTAAACTGAACACAACTCCATCAACTGCACCTCCAGTCCACTAAACTCAACTCACTTGAGTTCTAACTGAAGTCATGCATGCAACAACTCAACTGACTCATAAGAAAAGTGTATTTCCTTCTGACAGCTGTATGTGCCACCTCTGTAGCTCAAACTGAAGTGCTCCAAGAGAATAAGACAAAGTTTATAGTCTAAATATTTTTATGAGCTAATAATATTTGACTGTTCTATATTTAGACTGAGCAGTCTTGACTCCGCTGTGGTCTAAAAATAGAAGTCCATCTATTTTTTCCAACTTGATCAATCATCCATAAACAGCAACCTGCAATCCATAGACATGATCCATATGTCTAAAAATAGACATAGTCTAAAAATAGACTTGCGCCAAAAATAGCATGCGGGCCCACTTAGTGAAGGTGACTCTTTTCACTAAGCTCCATCATCTTGTTGCAATCTCAACAATATTTGTGTTAATTGAGTGAATGGGGATAGTCATTTTACCATGAAGTCTAATACGTGCTTATTGCAGATTTTTGGACATTTTTGGACCAGGATGAGGCATTTATGAGTAGATTAGCAGCCAGATTCAAAGAAAAAAGGTTGAGGCTTTATAGGAGGGTTGTCTCCTACACTCAATGACCCCTTCCTCGAGTTCTTCACCAACATCCGGAGTTCAACATCCCACCAAAGATGATTTCAAGGGGCAGTCGAGCAGGTCTAGTGAAGTGGCTATTATCTGCAAGTTTTGGTAGCCGAGTTCCTAAAGTTTAGGAGGATTGTTGGGGTCTTCAAATTGTATAAATAAGAAGGCCTTAGGCCTCAGTAGGTTATCTATTGAACAATTTATTTTCACACTTTAGTGCAGCTCTACATTCAGCTCATTTTCGAGCTCTTTCTGTAAACAGTTTTGTGACATGACTATTATTTTTTGATTAATGAAGATGAATTCAGCCTTGAACCAGGCCTGGTATTTCTAAGGGGGCTATAGCTCTTGGGTTTGGGCCAAACCCAAGTGCCCAATACCTCCTCCTTGTATTTTTTATGTGTTTTTCTTGCATTCTTGAAATAATTTCTGTTATTTAGATTAAATCTTGCTTTATTACTTAGGTTTTTTTTTATGATTAGAATAGTTGTTAATGCTTTGGGTTGACTAGTTAATTTGCTACAAAAATAGAAAAGATCCACAAAAGGCTACCAAGTAGGCTTTTAGCTACCAAGTAGGCTTTTAGCTCCTTCCTCCCTCCTTGGGACCATGAATTGAGACCAAAGTACTCTTGCTGCCACCAAAACATTGTTTTTGCTTTCCAATGCAATTGCTAGTGTTAGATTTCGAGTTGGAAAAGTTGATATAAGTTGTGTTTTCATGCTTATATTTGTTCTTGCTCAGTTTCCATAGCTTTCTTGCATAACTTCCTGTCCATCAAGTTCTGTTCAACACTTTTTTGTTTTCTAGGTCAGAATTAGGTCAAAAATAAGTAAAACTCTGTTTTCATAGTTTTTGCTTGGGTCAGTTTTGAAAATAAGTGTGCAGAGCACCTGTAAGACACTCCATCCTATCCTTCCTCCATAATACAACCTACTACAGTCTCTTTCTCAAGGTTTTCTTCACTCATTCGCCACACTTTCTCAAACAACCCTAATTTCTACGTTTTTGTGCAAAATTTCTTTCTTATCCTTTGAACCAAACCAACCATCACCTTCATGTTTGATCTTCATTGACAGAGTCCTAGACCATCTAACACCCTCATCCAACCTTCATTTTCCTTTTCCCACCATTTTTCGTCCTTCAAACGTTCAAAAATCACTTTCGGCCCGCTCCTGTAGAACTTCTTGTAGATCCCCCGTAGACTTCCTATAGAGGTTCATGCGAGCACTTTTTCAAGATCTGATCACCATGGAATTATCTAGAAGGGTGATAGAGACTCCTTAGGTCCTCTCCACACCTTCCTCATCATCCACAATAGCCAAATCCGTCTCCTTTCGCCACCAAACCTCTGCACAGTCAAATAAGTTAAAGCACAACCTAATAATTCTGCATAAAATTGCTCAAAAGTACAAAAATATGGTTCTTTCACCTTTTCCTTCAGAACTAGCTTAAGTACATGCATTTTATCTTGACAATAGTCCATGGCATCAATTTCTGTAGTTTCATCTCCTTTTCTTGCAAAGGTAGGGTTAATGGGTAAAACTAGGGTTTGCTAGGGTTTGCATTTCCTTTCAGCTTCCATCTTCTTTCTGCAAGTAGAATAGCCTCTTTTGAGTTAGCTTTCTTCCATCACAATTAAAAGGTTCTTCTGAGAACTCATAGAAGTTGGCTTGAGCTCCTAGAAAACTTGTGCCAACTGATCAAGTGACAGCCTGCAGTAAGAGCTAGTATTTGTGCATACAACATCGTCACTTCCAAGTTTGTTACGAACTACCGGGTTGATAAAAGTAAAGAAGGGAGTCCCAGGAGTTGTAGCATCATTGCTGCAATACTGAAGCCCACCATATTTTCGGCGACGTTGCCGAGGAAGCATTAGAGTATTTGTGATTACTACTTTTCTTCTATTTTCTACTACAACATTATGCTAAGTAGTTTATTTAAGCAAGAGTAGAGTAGTTGTTTCATTTCCATTCTACAATTTCATTTTCGCAAAAGTAGATTAGACATTTCCTACTTTCATTTCATTTCAGCAAGTGTAGATTAGACATTTCCTACGTTCATTTCAATTCTGCAGACATAGCTTAGCATTTCAATTCTGCAATTTCAATTCTGCAAGCGTAGCTTAGCATTTTAATTCTGCAAGCGTAGATTAGCATTTCAATTCTGAAATTTTCACTTTAGCAAAGTTTATTGTAGTTAGTTGCAATTTTTTGTTCAGTCAATTTTAGTTTTCTAGGTACAAGCAGAAAAAGAACCACAAAAATCCTAAAAAAAAGAGATTCTCTTTCATGTCTCTTAAGAACAGAGACAATTCAAGAAAATTCCTACCCAACACCCCCAACACATCACTAAGTCACCCTTCTCTCTTCTTTGGTGGCAGTGATCTAGAAGAACCTATAGGTGAACCTCCAGAGATATATGAAGATCCTACAATAGAAGAAGAGCAAGAAAACATTCCTCCTAAGACCATCGCTGAACACAGAAATGGTATAGGAAATGAAGAGAGAATAGAAGGCACATTTCCCATCCGAGAGACCAATGGGGACACAAAGATGAAAAACATAAGTTCCTCAGCCTTACCTCACTTCCAAGAATTGACCATTGAAGACCCTGATACCTTCTTGTTTGAGTTTTTTGTCCTTTGTCAAACCTATGACTATGTAGAAGACGAGCAAAAGTTGAAACTCTTTCCCTCTATCCTCAAGGATGCAGCACTCCACTAGTTCATGGGGTTACCTGGAAACAGTATTACAACTTGGCCTCAGATGCAACAAGCGTTTAACAACAAGTACCAGGATTACTGTAGGTCAAAGGAAACAAAGGAAGAAATATTTTGGATGACCATGGGAAATGATGAATCATTAGAAGACTATGAAGAGAGGTTCCAACTCAGTTATAAAAGGGCTAGGTGCACACTTGACCCCGAATCTCTGAAGTTGGTTCTGCTTCGAGGAGTCCCTGAAGACCTCCTAGATACCCTCCATTTTCTGGCTAGGGGAGACATCTACCAGATGATTTATGATGACATAAAGACTGTGTTTAGAAACCATTCTAGGGTAGCTAGAAAAAGAGGTAGGGGAAGTCAACTTGTAGCTAGTGCCCCCTTATCTAGAAACGAGTTTGCAAATCAGATGGAAGACCTCAATTGTGAGATGAGATAGACCATTGCCATTCAAATGGATACCTTTTGAATCCAAAATAAGCAAGAGGAAGCTGAGAGGGTTTTGGCCATCTTTTGTCCCAGATGGATTAGAAAGCATCCTAGGAACAAGTGTTAATTACACTCCGTAGAGGTGTGTTTTATCTGTGAGGCAGACCACCCTACAAATCAATGCTCGTCCTTACCCGAATTTAAAGCTATGTACAAAGGGGCTGAAGGAGCCACTGAACCACATTACTTCATGAACCAAAGGAGGCCTCACGGGCCCTGACCTTACCAGCAGGGAATGCAAGGGACATCCCAGACTTATTACAACCCCAATCAATCCACTCACATACCTTCTTGGGGTCCCCCTGCTCATCCTTCCTGGTCCACACCCCCTCTTTGGTCATATCCATCTCAATACCATACTCAACCTACTGCTCATTTGTTTCATTCTCATGTTCATCCACAACCTCAGTGGAATGCACCTTATCAGGGATGGAGGCCCTAATACAACTCTCCTCCTGCTCTTTTGCCTCCACCACCTGCTCAACCACAACCATTACCTCCTTCTCCTCCAAGACAACCCCAAATACCTGCTCAATCGAACCTGAACTATTATAGCTCCAAACCTCACTCTTGATGTTTGTGATGCTGCACTCACGGCCTAGGGCAACCCCTCCTTCCAGACTTGGTCCAAAATTTAAAAAACAGTGTTTTACTCCCTATATGCGACATTTCCCTGAGCTAAACGCGTGTGTACGTGGGTTTATGTATACCCAACCCACGTATATATCTTAAAACACTTTAAAAAATTAAATCTTCTTAATTTCAAGCAGAGATCACGGGTTTCACCTATTGATTACCTATTAGTGCTCGTGGCCCAACTGTTCCCAATGAATTCCCAACTAAAAAAATACTTTGGGAGAAGTATAAAAAGGCTTTAACGGGAAGGCCTAAGGGAGGAGAGAAGAGAGAGAAAGATCACTCTGTTGAGATTTTCCCTGACCAGGTTTGAAGATAAGTGTATTTTCACGGTTACGTCTGGTTGGTTATTAGGGTTCATTGTGTCAAATGAAGGGATTAGGGTTGATCCCTTCAAGGTAGAGGCAATAATTTATTTTCCTCCCCTGTCCTCAATTCGACAACTTCAAAGTCTTCAAAGGAAGGCTAATTTCTTAAGACATTTTATAGTGAATTATGTCGAGATCACTAAAGGGTTTATGCATTTGCTATGCAAAGGAGTTCCATTCCTGTGGGATGACTTTGCGTAGAGGTCGTTCGATGCTGTGAAAAAGGCATTAGTCTCTGTCACGCTTTTGAGTCCACCGGATTATGGTAGGGAGTTTCTTTTATATCTTGCAGCAGCAGAATCAACCATTGGTATGGTTCTCATTCAGGAAGATGATGCTCTCACAGAGCATGTGATTTATTATTTGAGTTGAGGCTTGATAGGTCCTGAACTTCGCTATTCTCCTGTTGAGAAGTTGGCCTTGGTAGTTGTTCATGTTGTCCAGCTGCTCTGCCATTATATTTTGCTACGCAAAACTTTTGTCTTAGCAGCGGTCAATCCATTTCAGGTTTTCCTCAGTAGGCGAGTGATTGGGGGCAAATGTAATCGATGGATAGTCATTCTACAAGAATTTGATCTCAAGTTCTTGTCCACCAAGTCTAAGAAATCAATGGTTTTTGCCGAGATAATTTCAGAGTTGCCTTGTGGAGAGGGTACTATTTATGAGGAAAGTTTTCATGATGAAAATTTATTCCTCATCTCTTCACTCAACCCTTGGTATGGAGATATCATTTTGCATCTCCAGGCTTCGAAGTTTCCCTCTACTTTCTCTAAGGATGAATGTCGAAAATTACGTCACCTGGCTAAAAATTATGTTAACATTAGTGATACATTATATTATTGAGGGGTTGATTCAATCCTTCGGCGTTGTTTAACCTTAGAGGAAGCAGAGTCAGTGCTCAATGACTGCCTTAGTGGAGCTTGTGGTGGTCATCTATCAGGGCTTGCTACAATTCAGTGTATCTTGTGTGCCGGCTATTTTTGGCCTTCGCTCTTCAAAGATTGTGTTGAAGCGGTCAAATGTTGTCACCCCTGTCAAATCTATACTCGGAAGATGCGTGCACATCTAGCTCCTCTTTTTCCCGTTTTCATTGTCGGTCCCTTTACTAAGTGGGGTATTGATTTTACAACTTGTAATCCGCCTTCAGCAGCGAATCACAAGTACATTATCGCGGTTGTAGACTACTTCACGAAGTGGGCTAAGGCCATGCCCACTTATAAAAATGATAGTGAAACAACGGCATTAATCCTTTTTAAATAGATTATCTCAAGGTTTGGTATCCCGAGAGAGATTATCATTGCCCATGGCAGTCATTTCCAGAATCAACTAATGTCTGAATCAGCTCTCAAATTAGGTTTATGGCAGGAACATTCATCTCCTTAGTATCCTCAAGCCAGTGGATAGGTCGAGGCAGTGAACAAAACCCTTAAGATGATCCTGCAAAGGACGATCGACAAAAATCGGTCCAATTGGCATCTTATGTTGTATCTGGCTCTTTGGGCATACCGAACCTCTGTAAAGACTGCTACAAGTTTTACACCTTTTCAGTTAGTTTATGGGATGGAATCTATCTTTCCTGTCAAATGTGAAATCCCATCTCTTAAGTTAGTTGTTGAGCTCCTTCCAGAGACTTCTAGTCTCAAAGAGTGCCTCCTTCATTTGGAACATCTCGATGAGCAGCGTCGAGATGCTACCACAGTAAATGAGGCTCATAAAAAAAGGGTTAAAACTCAGTATGATAAAGTTGTCCGTCCTCGAGTATTTTCTAAAGGAGACCTTGTCTTGGTCTATGATCAAGATAAGGACACCTTGGGGGCAGGAAAATTCAAGCCTATGTGGTACGGTCCCTTCATAATTAAACGAGTTTTAGGAAAATGGTCGTATGAGTTAATCGATTTTGAAGGAAACAAGTTGGCGGAGCCCCGAAACAGGCTCTACCTCAAGAAGTACTTTGCTTAAGTAGCAGCTAGGCAATGGCTTCTTTGTACATTTTTTATATTTGTACATATCTCATCGAGAGTTTTTGATATCAATAATTTTTGGTTTGCTGTGGCAGGTGTTGATGGATGACTTGGTCTATTTTGGATTCGCCGATGGTGCTAGTCGGCACACTCGGAACCTCGCTTCCGCAGCTTGGGTACTCTACTATCCAACTGGTCAATTGATGATATCAAGGGAAGTATGCATTAGTCCCACTTCAAATAACATGGCTGAGTATACTGCCATCATTAATTTACTATCCAAGGCAATTTCCCACGAAATCGACTCATTGGTAGTTTATCTTGATTCACAATTGATAGTGTCACAATTGAATAACATCTATCAGGTAAGGGATCCATGTTTATATTGCCAGTATTTAAGGGTGAGGTTGTTGCAAAGATCATTTACTTATATTAATTATTTGCACATCCCAAGATCTCATAATTGATTAGCTGATTCTATCGCTAATCAAGCATTAGAATGGCACATCAATTATTCATCACAATAAAATCAAGCATCAAAAAGTCGAACTCAGAGAAAATTTTAAGAACCCCCCCTAAATTTACATGTATAATAAATGGGCGAATCTCCATGGTATATAGGAAAAATGGAAGACGATTTTATCAATAATATGATATGTATATATAATTTTTTGGCGAGTCTCTCACCAGGGATGGCGAATATTTTACTCAATTATAAAATCTTGTGTTTATTGAATACACAAATGAAATCATTGCATTTCTTTAAAATATCTTTTGAAATCAAAATTACCGAAATTACATATCGATAATCTAGTGGGTGTAAGATAAAATTCACCAGTGCCATTCACAGAAAGCATGAGAAAAAACCTAATACTATATATAAAACCAAGAAAAATTCAAATTCATCACTTTTAGGACCTGATAACCACCCTGCCAATACACAAGTACGTTCCTGTTTGCAATTAGAAAAATTACCCAAATTGCAATCTGTTTACTCCACTTCTACGGACCAAGTAACCACCCTGCCAATACACAAGTATGTTCCCATTTGCAATTAGAAAAATTACCCAAATTACAATCTGTTTACTCCAGCATATGTTGGAAAGTTATAGAAGGATGACTAGTGCAATCAATCCATTCCTTTTAGCCCTGGATTTGTTTCAGTTTAAAACAGAAGTATACAAATATACTTGTCCAATGTCTATGCTTTAACCATTCACCTTAAAATGTTTTTACAATATCTTCATTATCATAAAAACCAACCTATATCCATCTTAACTGCACATATACCACTCTTAGGGGGATGAAATCTATTTATCCCTCTGAGCACTTCATAGACCTAGAATTAAGATGGATCTAAGATAGAATTTCCTCTTTAAATAGTCTATGCTCACATGAATACCATGGGTCAATACCATGGGTTATCATAAACCTGGAGCTTAAAAGTTACTATTAGTAATTTATAAAAATTAATAAAATTAATAGTTGATTTTTATTTTAACCAAGTTAAAATGTTTAACACACATTAAATTACAACATCCATTTTTACTCTTGATCGGATCAAATATTTTTTCACTCTATGCTAGTTTGCATATCACGATATTTGATACCTCTCGGGGATTAGTAGATCCAAAGTAAAGATGGATCTATTCTGGTTTAATTCCCCCATTTAAATAGGCTACATTCCAAATGAATACTATGGGTCAATACCATGTGCCATTTTGGTGAATACCATGGGTCAATACCATGTGCCATTTTTATTTTTATTAATAGTAATATTAGGGTTAATAATGTTTTTTTGCATGGTATTAATAATAATCTAGCCCATGGTATTTGTCTCATAGTATTTTTCCCATAGGTTAGTTTCACCTAAATATAACGCAACACATTTTTTTGAGTGTTCTTAAATATAAGGTGACTTATGGAGTAAATATAAAAAAGATGTTTTATTTGTTTACCATACCTCTCGTTTATTTATATTTTTGTTATTTACCATACCTTTTGAGTAAGTAATAAAAGACATTTTATTTATTTACCATACCTCCACTTTACTTATATTTTTATTTGTTTACACCTTTGCATGTATATAAGGTGACTTATGGAGTAAATATAAAAAATGCTTTATTTATTTACCATACCTCTCATTTATTTATATTTTTATTAATTTACCATACCTCTTTTATAAATATGGTATTTGAGCTTTTGTCCCATAGGATTCACTTAAATAAAACCTATTCTTGAAAATGGGCGAATGGAAGGTTGTAACCCCTAATTTCAAGGGCTAATTTTACCTCTTTTACCCTCTCCCTTAAAATAAGGCGGGCTATTTGAGGTGATTTGTAAAAATGTACTATGATACAAAATATTCGCCCAATAAAAATTTAAAACCCCTTAATTTTGCCAAAGGGCGAACATTCGCCCCTAAAATCACCCCTAGTCGAACTGTATATATATATCATAAAACATCTCAAGTGTACATAAGTCTATCCAAAATAACATACAAAATTGGGACTCAAATGCCCATAATCATGTCCAGTATATCTAATGCCCCGACTCAAGATGAGCGGCTAAGTATGCAACTACTGCATTGCCCACATGCCTACGAGTGCAGACCCAGTCTTGTGGCATGCCAACGACATGATGTTGCATATATATAGGAAGATCCTCTACAGTTGCCATTGGTACTCTATGAGTTAGTCTCACCAGGTGCCGTTGAACTGTGTGAAGTAGTCGCTCTATGTCTGCAGCTGCCTCTTTGGCCCCTCAACCGTGACGTCTGTGCCGTGGGAACTCATCTGGTCATATCGGCCCAATATTTGGAACATTATCATCATATTAGTCATTTGAATCCTATCGAAAACATTTTTCAAAGTTCATTATTATATTTGAAAAACCATGAAAAACATTTATAAAAATCAAAAAGCACTTACCAATGTCGCCCCATGCTGCAGTCGGTGGTAATACTAGATCGGGATCTCCTCGAAAGTCCAACCCATCATAAGGGTAGTCATCTATGGCAATGATCTGTTGCTCCCACCAGGAGAAGAAGTCATCGTCAAATGCAGTCCATGGGACATCCCCACCTCCTAGATGTTTCATTAGGTCAGCCCACCTACCCATTCGTGGATCTCGTGGGGTGTTGATTGAAACTGGTACTCTAGGATGAAGTGTGGGAACCTTCTCAAAAACGAAAGAACACAAAATAGTTCTGTATCCAAAGTTTTTGGCCTGCCCTCTCTTGATGGAAGTAAGTTGGCTTTTTAGGTTGGCCAGAAGAGGAGTACACCAGTCAAATACAGTGGTGAGACAATCTACCACCAAGGTCATGGCTAGCTGTGATGCCTGGTGCAAAGAAGCTGATCCGTTCACTCGAACTATAGTGAACAGGATTATTCTCAGAGATAAACTCTTCACATGTGTGATTGAAATTTGACTTCCAACCTTTTTTGGATGTCTCAGGCAATATATATGTACATAGTCCTCGATCGAGAGACTACCTCGTGTCCTGCCCCTGGAATGTACTACCTCTCACCTTCGGGAAAGGCCTGTGATGAAATAAATATCTTCCACTTCTGTCCTGAGTGGCGAGTGTTTTCTTTCATATTTGTCATTTTGAAGAATTTTAGCAAACCACATCCCCGTAAGTCATCCAAAGCATTGGGATCATTCATAACCTCATCATCCATTGCGGTATGCTCTCTTTCTTGCTAAGTGACTGGCATCCTAAAGAAAAAATGAATTTAGACCTTTAGTTTTTTTGTTTGAAATGTTCGCGGCATATACGCGGGTCCATTTACACACAGTCGTGTGTAGGGCCCGCGTGTATGCGGGTTTCATATATCCAACCCACGTATACACCGCGATGAAACTTTTGACAAAAAATTGAACGATAAAACATAAATTATAAATTATAAAACTAGTCACAATTGATTGCAAGACAAGTTTAAGGGTTACCTGGTGATTTTGGAAGGATCTGAATGGCTGAATTTGGTGCATGGAAAAGTTTGCTCCTTTTGCTCCACTCCTTTTCTCTCAAACTCAAATGGTGAGAATGGTGAGTCCAAAAACTATTTTATAGGCTTTGAAAATGCAAAATTTTTTCAAAACTTGATTTTGTTTGGCCTCATGTAACTTTTAACTTGGGAGCTTGGAATGTCAAGAATGGTTTGATTTTCAAGACATTTTGGACGTTTTTTTGACAATTTCGAAACGGTTCCATGACTGCTAACCTGTCATGGCAGGTATTGTTTTCTCACTAGCATATAGGTTAGGGAAGCCATTTTTCCATTGCATTATGCATATTAGCCTCCATCTTTTGATACACTTACCATAGGGTCGATCCCATCGTGTTATGGTTCGTAAACCACTTCCACTCGCTGATTTTTTAATCATGACATGATGGTAGAGCCATCCTTTTCATGGGCATCATAGTTAGCACCTCACTGACATTTGTCTCCCATGCTACTCCAATTTGAGTAGGCTCGGGAGTCCTCTTTAGTCCCGCCATGACTTATGCAATGAAGACTCATTCCTCTTTGCTTCTTCGCTTCATTCTGGCTTTATACCCTAGAGGCTCCTTTGTGTTGAGTTGTACTACTGCATTGCATTTTGACCATTCTCACCTTTTGGCCTTGAGCTGGCTTCACTTGGACTCATGTTTAAGCCAAATTTTGACCATGACGATTTCAAAATCAAACTTGCATACCCTTGAATTTTGCAACTTGACACACCTTGACTTGTGGAAGGAACACACCTTTGAGTGTCTTTGACCAGTTTTCACCTCCCTGCATTGAGCATAGGATTGTCCCAATCCCAGGAACTAGATCATCTGCTTCATCGACACTCATTCTTTCCATTGTACTATAGAATTATTTTATTCTTTTTTTCCAGCTTAAAAGAAAAAGATAAAAAAATTATATATTCCAAAAAAGAGTGGGAACGGGACAATATTTTCATTTATTGTTGGCAGCTAGAGTCAGTCGTGTTGCCCTTGAACAAAGAACTCAAAACAAATTCTCCTCCATTTGGGAAGGATTTAGCTTGAATTAGGTATGCCTTAACCTTGTTATTGAGTCAGTTCTACCCCGATTGATTATCTCTTCCAATCATATGGAGGATTCGTTCATGCCTCCTGCATGAAAAACTTATACAGAGTTATCATATGCTGTCACATAGTCACATTGAGTCATGCTTTTGTTCAAGGGAAGTTAGCCTGAGTCAGCCTCTCTGCGGTGTCTCTTGACTCATTTTTCAGTCGGCCATCCCTGGTTGTCAGTATCATGTCTATCATCACATCAGCTATATTGGTCCTTTGCTCATGCCGGTTTGAGAAGGTCCCCATTGACTTCTTGCGAGTAGGTCTTGTCCTTGTCAACGATGACATCTTGCTCTGAGGATAGGCCTAGAGCTGCACCCTAGCCCTATCTCCATTATTGATAGGTAATCTTGTGCTCAACATCAATCAGTATCATGGGTCTTTAACTGAGTGTTTTCCCTTGTGTTTGACATCAGCTTACATTATCACACATTGGGATTCGTGCAGTACCTTGGTTTCCATTTGACCCTATTGGTGGATACCTTGCCTCTGTGTTAGCTTTCATTATTGGTTGGTTCAGAGGGTTTCTGTCGTGCGCTAGCCACATCTTGTGTATGCCAGAAATGTGCTTCGGTCAGGTTACTACATCTTTTTCGTCTGATTCTTTCCACATTATTGGCCTATGGGTTACATTCATGCTAGATTGATGAAGGATGCCTTAATGCCTTCCTTCTAGTGGATCTTTCCCTATCGACTTCGACTTATTACTCTGGGGCAAAGATCTAGAGTCCATTTGGCAGTACCTTGGGGTTTGCAGTCATTAGTAGCAGATCCTTCGCTATCGACAGTGGGAAACCATCATTGTCTCATGATTGATAGATTCTTACAGGTATTCAACTTTAGCTAATCTATTCACACTTGTTAGATTGTACTGGGTACCTTGACACTCATTATCATTATCGGTAAGTAGTCTCACGTTTGTTAACAGTATGCATTAATGACCGGTAATCAAACTATTTCTCACATGGTTGACTTTAGATCATTTACTCCCATGGTGTAGAAATGTACCATGATGGTCGGTGAAGACCTCAGGTTGGATCAACATTCATTGGTTCACTTGACAGTTGCTCCTATTGCTGCTAGTTGATACCACTCCACCTTATATGTTGCAGTCATTCATGGCGACATTTTATATGCTAGCCCCTGAGTTTGCAATGTAGTACCATCTTATTCCATCATGTTCATTTGGTACTTTTTGGGATCATTCTTTGATATCAGTGATCCGCTTCATCGTTCAGCATCATTGACATTCTTATATGTGATATGCAGACATGTACTTGTTTGATCGTGATCAAATGATCCATTATGTATTTTCTAGTCTTTTATACTTGTATACTTAGTGGATCCACTTGTACTTGATATGAAAACATGTTGTACTTTCTCTGAACATGGGTATGCCTACATCAGACAGTGTTTCCTTCTAATCTCCTTTTGTGGCTTGGCAAGCTGAACTCTGGTGAAGTCCTTCTCATTTTTTGACAGATTTCCTTTCCATGAACTTGCTTAATACATTTCAGATATCATGTACCCATTCTAACCTCATATATTAGGGGGCATCTATTATAGCTCCAAACCTCACTCTTTATGTTTGTGATGCTGCACTCATGGCCTAGGGCAACCCCTCCTTCTCGACCTGGTCCAAAATTTAAAAAACAGTGTTTTACTCCCTATACGTGACATTGCCTTGAGCTAAATGCATGTGTACGTGGGTCTCTGTATACCCAACTTGCGTATATGTCTTAAAACACTTAAAAAAAATTAAATCTCCTTAATTTCGAGTGGAGATCATGGGTTTCACCTGTTGATTACCTATTAGTGCCCGTGGCCCAACTGTTCCCAACGAATTCCCAACTAAAAAAATACTTTGGGAGAAGTATAAAAAGGCTTCATTGGGAAGGCCTAAGGGAGGAGAGAAGAGAGAGAAAGATCATTTTGCTGAGATTTTCCTTGACCAGGTCTGAAGATCCTAGTGCTTCTAGCACTTCCCCCATTTACAGGAAACCCTTGTTTCCTTGTGTGATGATGTCTTTCTACTACTTGAGATATCATGGAGTAAGTCATGGAAGGAGTTTGTTGAAGGCTTGAGACTGGACGAATCCGGAGGACGGTTCCGTTTGGAGCCTGCGAAAGGATGACTCAGGTGAAATCATTCCTTTCTATACTTTAGTTATCTATAATAAAAGAAACACTTGTCTTTGTTCCTAATATAAATCTTCTTCATGTTTATGATATCAATGTTATGATTCTCATATGAATGGTTGTTTTAATTTTATAACTAACTACCTTTCAATAGGCTATGAAGATGATTTCTTTATGATGCTTGGTCCATATACAACTGTACTTTCTTGAATTAATTGTTTTGCAGGTTGAAGGAGCAAAAGGAACTCCAAGAGGGTTTGGACCCTGGCTGGATCTTTTCAAATGAAGGACCCCCAGGTATGCCTCTCATCATAGAGTTTGTTTATATTAGCATCATGGATGCGTGGAATGTGTGTTTCTCTGTATAGATAACCTCTGATCTGCTAGGGTATCAACCCAAGACCCTAGGGGAATTTATCCCTTAACATGAACCCCAATAACGGACCGGCTTAGTAGGGATATACTAGAGAAACAACATTCCCTACCTATGCTGTGGAGATTCAGGAGATCAACCTATGATCTGGGAAGGTCCTCCCAGAAAACCAACCTCCTCCTAAGGAGGATGAAGAAGAGAAACAGGAAAGTGAACCAAAAATCATTCCACCCTTTCCTGAGAGACTAACTGGAACCACACAACCGACCCCAGAAAAAACTGAACTTCTGGGAGAACTAAAATAGTTATTGGTAACAATACCACTTCTCCAGGCCATAAAGGATGTGCCCATATACAACAAGATGATTAAAGAGAAGTACTTTAAACACCCAAGCAGGCGAAGGAGAGATGCCCCAACTATCAATGTCATAGGACAACTGTCTGATTTGATGTTGGGGTAGGTAATTTGTCCAAACTATCTAGACCCTAGGAGTCTAGTAGTCGATGTCCACATCAATGGCACCATAATCCCCCATACCTTGATCGATCTAGGGGATGCCATTAATGTGATGACCAGGGACACTATGCTCAAGCTCAACTTTCAGGGCTCCCTAAGAAAGACCTCAACAGTACTGCAATTAGCAGACCGCTCCACCATGACCACCGAGGGGATTGTGGAAGATGTCATAGTCCCTATTGATTCCTGGGAGTACCCTGTTGATTTCTTGGTTATCCAACCAAAGGCAAAGATCACTGGGTATCCTCTCATCCTAGGAAGACCTTGGCTGGCTATTGCAGATGCCTACATCAGCTGCTGAGCTGGGAACATGACAATCAAGAATGGGCATATGTCCAAGCAGCTAGTCCTCTATCCTCCTGCCCAACCTCTACCGGAACATGATTTACCCCTCTGGTTGGAGGAGGACAATGAGGATGAAGTCTACTCCGCACCAGTGTGTATAGTAGAAACTACCATGGGGGGTCCAAAAACCAAGGATGATATTATTGAATATTTGATTCAAAATCCGCCCTTTAGTGAGTTGCCATTAGAAGAGTTGGTGGAAGAAACCCAAGCCAATGCCTCAGTTGATCTCTGTGTGGCTGATCCAACCCTGCTCTGAGTTAAGAATGTGGAATTTGGCCTAGAAAGAGCCTTGAGGATCAACTCAACCCTATCCACCTCTTAGGAGAAAGAGTTGTGTAACTTATTGAAGAACCACTTGGATGCTTTTCCTTGGAACTATAAGGAGATGAAGGCAGTCCAACCTTCTATCTGTACTCATCACATTTACATCAAGAAAGATTTTAAGCTAGTTAGGCAACCTCAAATGAGGATAAATCTAGCCCTCAAGGACATTGTCAAAGTAGAAATGCAAAAGTTGTTGGATGCAGGATTCATCTATCCCATCTCTAACAATGAATGGGTTTCTCCTTTGGTGCTAGTGCCAAAGAAAAATTGGAAGTGGAGAATCTATGTAGATTATCGCGAACTGAACAAAGCCACCAAGAAGGACCATTTCCCTTTTTCTTTCATAGATCAAGTGTTAGATGGCCTGGCAGGGAAGAAGTTTTTCTCTTTCTTAGATGGGTTTAGAGGGTACAACCAAAACCAAATCAGTCTGGAAGACAAAGATAAGACCACTTTCACTTGTCCATGGGGTACCTTTGCCTACCAGGTCCTACCCTTTGGGTTGTGCAACACTCCTGCCACTTTCCAAAGGGTGGTACTGAGCATATTTGCTAAGTTGGTTCATGATTCAGTGGAAACCTATATGGATGACTTTACCCCTTATGGGTCCAGCTTCCAAGAAGCATTGACTAACCTGGAAAAGTTTTAGCCAAGTGTATTGAAATGAACCTGTCCCTTAGTCCTAAAAAATGTGAATTCCTAATGACTGAAGGGACCATGCTAGGTCATACAATTTCTCAGCAAGGGTTACAAGTGGATCCCAACAAGATTACTATCATCTAAAGGGTCCCACCTCCTCAAAATGTAAGAGATGTTCATAGTTTTCTAGGCTTAGCAGGGTATTATAGAAGATTCATCAAGGATTTTAGCAAGCTAGCCTCTCCATTGTTTGGTCTTTTGTGGAAATATATTGAGTTTATATGGACTGATAATTGCCGAGAGGCTCTGGATGCTTTGAAAGGTAAGCTAGTAACTACCCCAATCTTGAGAGGTCCAAATTGGGCCCTACCTTTCCACATTCACACAAATGCCTCGAACAAAGCTATAGGAGCAGCCCTAGGACAAGTTGAAGAGAAGCTACCATATGCCATATAATTTGTCAGTAAAAGCCTGTCCAAGGAAGAATTAAACTACACGGTAACCGAAAAAGAGTTTCTAGCTGTAGTCCATTCCCTAAACAAGTTCAGACATTACATCACCAGTTATCAAATATTCATACACACTGACCATGCTGCAATTAGGTACTTGATGAATAAACTAGATGCAAATGCTTGTACCATTAGATGGTTACTTTTGTTGTAGCAATTTTATTTAACTATTGTTGATAAGCCTGGTAAGGAAAATGTTGTTGCTGATTTTCTGTCTAGACTAGATCTGCCTACAGGTGAAGAAGGAATGGTGGATGACCAAATGCCAGATGAACACTTATTTTCTATTTAAGTACTCTCTCCATGGTTTGCTGATATAGCAAATTACTTGGTTTCAACATAGTTTCCGCCACTCCTGTCCTCAAAAGAGAAGAGCAAGATCGTGAGGAAAAGCGCCCTATTCACTTGGATTGGGAGCAACCTGTTCAAACATGGCCCTGATCAGATTCTGAGGAGATGTGTCAGGGAGGAGGAAGTCTTTGACATCCTCTTAACTTGTCACGATGGACCTTGTGGGGGCCACTTTGCAACAAAGAGGACTGCTTTCAAGATTTTGTAGGCAGGTTACTATTGGCCCACCCTTCATCAATATGTCAGAAGATACATTAGCCAATGTGACCAATGTCAAAGGATGGGGAAACCAACTCCAAGGGATGAGATGCCCCTGCAACCTCAAGTGACTTTCGAGCCATTTGAGAAGTATTAACCCTCCTTCAAAGTAGAAGTATTACATCATTGTTTGCACCGACTACCTGACAAAGTGGGCAGAAACAATGGAAATCAAAGCATCAATAGAGGAAAAAGTAGTTGAGCTTTTAAGGGAAAATATCTTCTACAAGTTTGGCTACCCAAGAGAGTTAGTTACAGATCAAGGGAGTCAGTTTACCTCCAATTTAGTTGAAGAGCTACTCACACACCACAAGATTAAGCACAGAACTTCCACCCCTTATCACCCCCAAGAAATTGCACAGGTGGAAGTCACTAACAGAGCTTTGGAAGAGATTTTGACTAAGGTAGTGAGCAACAATAGAAAAGATTGGGCAGACCTATTGGTTGAGGCCACCTGGGCCTATAACACTACTTGGAAAACTACCACAGGTTTCACACCCTATGAGCTGGTCTATGGGAAGAAGGCTTTGTTGTCCATAGAATTTGAATATAACACATTAAGGCTGGCAACTCAATTGGACCTTGTTGTGTGTGGAGCATGATTGATCAGAGGTCTTTGTTTCAGCCGGATGTATACCCCAGGAAGTTTTGTACACCCCTTCACGCGGGGGGGTCTTGTCCCCCTCGTGGGGGTCCGATCCCCCCCGGCTGGGGGGTCGGGGGGCCAGTGGTCCCCTAGCGGGGGCTCGGGGGCAACGCCCCCGAAGCTAAAAGCAAATGTAAATTTGCCTTATAAAAGTATAGTAATTTCTAGTCAATCTGGGTTGTTCATTAGGTGGATGATCTGACGGTAGAACTTATGTTTAGTTTAGGGTTTTTTACCCTAGAAGGAAACCCCTCTCTTTGTATGAGGGCATTGTATTTGAGGCTGTGAGATAGATGTGTATTCGATGTGAGTGAGAAACAGAGAGGTGAGACTGTGAGAGAAGACAGAGGATATTATAGCGGATTTGCTGTAGGTTGTGTCTCTTCATTTTGGTGGATAATAGAAAGGAAGGACTGGCTGTTCGAGGTGGACGTAGCCCAAATCGGGTGAACCACGTATATCTGTGTCTCT
>APFE030266777.1:63291-76975 GCA_000404065.3 Pinus taeda | reverse complement strand
AGAATGCAGGCCCTTCTCCACTTAGAGGTAGTCCAGCTTCAAAGAAAAATATGGCATGACCAACACCTCAGAGAGAAACAATTTCAGCCAAGAGATTGGATGCTACTGTATGACTCAAGGTACAAGGATTTCAAGGGCAAGCTAAGAACCAAATGGTTGGGACCATATACAGTTGAAAAATGCAATGGCAATGGTTCAGTCCTTATCTAGACCATTGATGAAGAAACATCACCATGCTCGTCAATGGGCATCAATTGAAAATCTATAGGAAGCCCCTTTATAAGCAGGAATTCATTGAAACTCTAGGTAAGCCAGTGTTTGTAGTGGAGTAGGTCCTTGTCTCCACTCCACTGACACCTTGAGTAGAAAAAAAAAAAGAACAAAAAAAACAGAGAAAAAAAAAATGAAATAAAAGATCCCTGGGTGAAAACCTCTTGGAAGCACCTAGGGAAGGTAGTGATGGTGAAAACCTCCTGGAGGTGCCTCAGTTGTCTCAAAAAAAAGAGAAAAAGACAAAAAAAAAAGCAAAGGAAAAAACGAACCTAATTTATTTTGAATAAGTTGCAGGTTGCAGGAAGGCCATTGCAGGTTTTAGGAGGATCGCACAAGACAAAGACAAAGGACATGACCAGGCTGCATGCATCCCTCATAGTCCATTCCTCCATCCTTATTACCCTTTCCCATGTTTTGGTCTCATTTGGTTTGAAATTTCGCATCTACAGGAAACTTTGTATCTTCTACAGGAGGTTCCTGTAGAAACTACAGAAAGGCAAAAATCAATCTTAGAGGAGGACCCGAAGGTTGGAAATCTGTCTATTAGGCCTGTGGACCTCCTTGCCTCCATCCATCACCCTATGTCACCTTCCCATATCTGTACAGCTTCATTTCACTCGTTTTTCTGTCCATGCACAATCACACACAGAAATTTTGTTTCCTTCATGCTGCAAACAAAAAAGAAAAAAATGTGACAGATCAAAGCAGCAACCTTTTCACTCACCCTGCCTAATACCTTCCATCTATGATTCCTTGTTAGCCAAGAGCTTCATCAACAATTGTAGCCCTACTCAGATATTAGCTTGAATTTCAGAAGGAGAAGCAGCTACAGGAAATCCTACAGGATTCTTGTAGCAGTTGATCCCTTTGAAAAGCATACTCCAAAGATAGGGTCAACAAAGTAAGGCATACGAAAGATGCAAGGAACTCTGTTTGAACATGAGAATATCAGCAAAAGCCTGAGGCTGAGCATGCAGAGAGAAAGCAGCCACAACAGTGAAGAAATGGGTTCCAAAATCTGAAATATGTATAACACGGCTGCGACTAAGCAGGTAAGTGCCTAAACCTATTCCTCAATTACATGAATCATATTTCAAGGCTGCATGACTATGGGAATGGTTACGATTTAATGCAATTGATGGCCAGTTAATTGGCCACCCTCGTTCAATTACACATACTTGTGGAATTTAAACGAGCCCCGTTAAATTCAAAACTGCTGATCAGATACGTAGCCAACACATGTGGTATGTCCATTCAGGAGAAAATATTCAGGACTGGTAATGGTGTCGGCAAATAATGGGAGTAAGGGAGGTGATGGTGGTCAGTCGGCATGCAGAAAAATTATGACCGTGATGTAGGACCAACGGTCTGGATGGGGATAATGTACCCATCTGGCCACCTCATATCCTCACCACGAATCACACCAGCAGTTAAAAGATAGCTCAGTTGAGGCCTTCGCCCCCCTTTGTTCACTTTGCATTCATGATGTTCTCGACTGGAGTACGCATCGACCACTTCCAGAGCAGCCAATGAGTCATTCTTCGCCATTTTTCTACCAATTTTTTAAAATCCTCCCGCCTATCGGGATCTACAGGAGCTGAGAGATTTCTACAGGAAGGTTTCCACAGGAAAGGAAGAGAACAGCTCTATAGAATGAAAACCGAGATTGTTGTTGAAATTTAAGCTCAAAAAGAGGTAGGCTTAGGAAAACCTCTCTGCATATGACTTGTTTGAGTAAGGTGGTGAATTAAACACGACATTAGATTGAAAAATAGAGTGAGTCTACCTGCATATTGAAAAAAGAAAGTGAAAGTCTGCCTGTATACTTTCCCTGAGTCTATACCATTTATGTTTTCTTTTTTGCATCCAAAATCTCCTCATCCTTTTTCAAATTCTCCTATAAGGAAGGTACATGCAATAGTGGAGGCAAACCTGTGTGTGTGAAAAGAAGAAATGGATTTGCATATCTATCTACCTGCTAAAAAAAAGAACATGTGTCCTTATCCTCTGTTCTGTAAAAAAAAAAAAATCTTTTCTTTTCAAAAACAGAAAGTCAAATTTGTGGTAATAGTAGTTTGAAGCAAGGGAAATATTGCAATTCGATGTTGTGAGAAGGAGCACATTGAAATTCCTCCTACAGTTCAGAAAAAGAAACAAAATTTAGCTGTCCTTATGTCTCTGATTTTCTTTGAAATTGTTGTTTTTCTCCTCACCTAAGCACTTCAGATACCAATCAACGCCATGCCAGGAGGGTTTATGAGGAAGGAGCCCTTGGACTCCAACCAATTACATGAGCACCTTGAGGTGGTGGCCCTTTTCACCAAGGAAAATTGGATGATCTTCTTTGATAGAATACATGGATATGATAATGAGGTAACTGAAGAATTTTTGATGGCCTTACAACCCCATTCAAAAACTCATGCCACAGTCAGCTTTAGGGGTCTGTCTCTAGAACTCACCCCTGATTTTATCATTTGAATTACAGGCCTTCCTCCTAGGATCCCCTGGAGTAAGAAGGAAAACTCACTGGGACAGGTGTGCCAAGAAGACATTTTTTCAACTGGGGGAGGATCCTATAGAGGATAAAAATGGGGTCAGGAGGACAATTTTGCCTCCTCCATGGAATGAAGTTACTTACCAAATAATGAAGTATATCACTTGTGAGGGAAGGTTCAGAATTGTGTATGGTTATCACTTCAGGTTACTACATGAATTGAGGTATGGGATGGACCTACCTCCAGTTAAAAAGCTAAGTCTCCCATATTTCCTCCTCTATCGAATGTAGTACCAAGCTAAATGCAGGAATCACAGAGTAGTTGGCCCACCATGGGCTCATTAAACTGTTGGTAGAAGATACCTTACATACCTATACCATTCCCATAGCTTGGGACATTTTAATAAATATGTCTAGAGATGATGATATCAGAACTTTGGCTAAGGATATCAGCCCATCTGGCAGTCAGGAAGAGGAAGAGGAAATTGAGGAAGAAGGGCATGTAGAGACACCACATATGCAGATAGTGGAAGAGAAGGAAACATAGGAGGAACACGAAATAGAAGAGAAACTTGAAAAACCCACAGCAGAAAATAAGACCACTCCAAAGATAGAGAAAAGGAAAAGAACAGGAAGTGAGAAGAAAAAGACTAAGAAAGTCAAAAAGGAGACTGCCACAAGAAAGACAGGAACCCAGAAAGAAAAAGAGAAGCCATTGCCAGAAACAACAGAAACACAAACATAAATAGCAGGCACAGAAAAGACAATAGAAGATGAAGGGGAACAACAGTAGGAAGAAACATCCCCTGAGACATTGGTAAAAGAAGCAGCAGCTGTGCTGGCTACATTAAGCACTCCAACAAAACAAAAAGGAAAAATAAAAAGAGAAGCATCAATGTATTTTAAAGCCAGAAGGAGCACCAGGATAAAGGTGGGCAAACCCTAGCCTCCACCAAAGGAACCTATAGTCATCACAGATACACCTACTGAGATGAAGGAGGAATCTGCCTCGAAAATTTCTATCAATTATGAAAAGGAAGTCCCAAAATTTCCACCTGGAAAGAGAAAATCAAACTGATGGACACCAAAATAGTTCTACAAGAAGCTAAGGCTTCTCTACAGGAAACGTTGTCCAAGCTAAAGGAGACTGAAAAATTGGAAGGGGAGGTAGTGAAACAGTCACAAGAAGAGGAAAAGACCAAGGAGATACCTGAACCAAGCCCTCAGCCTAGTTTGGGCTCATATTACAACTTGTTAGAAGGTGGGAAGATAATCCCACAAAAGTTTGTTGTTCCACTTTTCTTTGCATTAGAACAGGAAAGAGTTAGGACTCACACTTGGATGAGAATTGCTAAATCCAATGGGGTTGTAGACATAGGCCACCTGGAAGAACAACTGAAAGAATTAAGAAGAGAGTTGGCAATGGTGAGACACACTGAGAGTAGTAAAAGAGCCCAGTTGCAGGAGGAAAATACACTACTGAAAAAGCAGTTACAGCAACAGCAAACTCAACAGGCAGACATGACACAAATTTCTGAAGAGTAGCAACTACAGGAAGGTCCCCTAGTAGGTCAAGAAATAGCATAGGAATAGCAGCCATGAGAAGAGACATAGCCTGATATGGAAATATTGATAAAGCAACAGTAAGAGAGGAAGTCTCAAGTAGCAGCTAAAATCCTGATGCTGAAATAGTAGTTGCAGGAAAGAGAAGCCTAGATGGCCTGCATGGCCAGTTGGGCAATGGAAGCCTTGCAATGTAGACAATCAGCCAGATCTTATGCATTGTACCTTAAAGACCAATGGCTTCAGTTTCAAATCAAAACATTGGCCCAAAGGGGCACAATCCCTTTCCAACATTATGGTCAATTTATGCATCTGTGTGACACTAGTTCAGATGAGGACAAGGCCAAATTAGCAGAGTTTTATTTACATAATTTGGCACTCCCTGATATGAGCTTTTGGGACTCCAATGCTGCATTGGGAGATATACAACTCATGGCTATGGCTTCTTGGATGAGCCATGAGGAAAAAAGGGCAGTGGAAGTTCAACAAATCATGGCCAAAGAACTGAATGAGCCCCTGCTAATTAGGGCAGAACCAGAAGACCCCTCAGCTGTAGTATATGCTCATCAACACCTTGCCATCAACCCTCAATTTCTCCCATAGTATGTTGAAAGGCAAGTGCAAGGCATCGCCCATTTTGAGGACATGGAAATATTATTTGGTGATGATTGTCTTCATGCTTGTATGAGGAGATGGAATACACTATCCTATTGCTTGAAGATCAGGGAGTATCACTCCCCAACCAAAATGAGGGAGGCTTTGGGAAGAGTGCCCCATTATAAAAAATCAATGCAAAACCTGAAGGCCAACTGGATTAGCCTAATGTTCAGTCCTCCACTACTCTTAGGACTACTGGAAGAGGTCAAGGAAGAAGAAGAACACATCCAATGGGAGGAAGTAGATAGAAAGGTAGGTTTTCATGACAGGGAAGAGGACATCACCTCAGAAGCATGGGCTGTCAGGGAAGCAGTTAAGGCCATCAAGGATAAAGAGTTGGATTAGTTGCTCAGAGGATGAGCAACCCGTTCAACAGGGGGTGATGATGAGCCCCAGAAATGGGTAACTATATGGGCTCATTTTGCCTATTATTCTCATTTAATCCACCATTCTCGATATTTTTATGCATGATTTTGAATATATTTTTGTTAATTGAGTGAATGGGGATAGTCATTTTACCACGAAGTCTAATACGTGCTTATTGCAGATTTTTGGACATTTTTGGACCAATATGAGGCATTTATGAGCAGATTAGCAGCCAAATTCAAAGAAATAAGGCTAAGGATTTATAGGAGGGGTGTCTCCTACACTAAATGATCCCTTCCTCGAGTTCTCCATCAACAACTCGGAGTTCAACAACCCACCAAAGATGATTTCAAGGGGCAGTCGAGCAGGTTTAGTGAAGTGGATGTTATCTGCAAGCTTTGGCAGCCGAGTTCCTAAGGTTTAGGAGGAATATTGGGGTCCTCAACTTGTATAAATAAGAAGGCCTCAGGCCTCAGTAGGTTATCTATTGAACAATTTATTTTCGCACTTTAGTGCAGCTTTACATTCAGCTCATTTTTGAGCTCTTTTTGCAAACAATTTTGTGACGTGACTATTATTTTTTGATCAATGAAGATGAATTCAGCCTTGAACCAGAACTGATATTTCTAAGGGAGTTGAAGCTCTTGGCGTTGGGCCCAACCCAAGTGCCCAGTACCTCCTCGTATTTTTAATGTGTTTTTCTTGCATTCTTGAAATAATTTCTGTTATTTAGATTAAATCTTGCTTTATTACTTAGGTTGTTTTTGATGATTAGAATAGTTGTTCATGATTCAAGTTGACTAGTTAGTTTGCTACAATAATAGAAAAGATCCACAAAAAGGCTACCAAGTAGGCTTTGAGCTCCTTTCACCCTCCTTGGGACCATGAATTGAGATGAAAGTACCCTTGCTGCCACCAAAGCACTGTTTTTGCTTTCCAATGCAATTGCTAGTGTTAGATTTCGAGTTGGAAAAGTTTATATCAATTGTGTTTTCATGCTTAGATATGTTCTTTCTCAATTTCCATAGCTTTCTTGCATAACTTCAGGTCCATCAAGTTTTGTTCAACACTTTTCTATTTTCTAGGTCAGAATTAGGTCAAAAATAAGTAAAACTATATTTTCATAGTTTTTGCTTGGGTCAGTTTTGAAAAGAAGTGTGTAGAGAACCTGTAAGACACTCTAGCCTATCCTTGCTCCATCATAAAACCTGATCTAGTGTCTTTCTCAAGGTTTTCTTCACTCATTCGCCACACTTTCTCAAACAACCCTAATTTCTACGTTTTTGTGAAAAATCGCTTTCTTATCCTTTGAACCAAACCAACCATCACCTTCATGTTTGATCTTCATTGACAGAGTGCTAGACCCTCTAACACCCTCATTTGACCTTCATTTTCCTTTTTCCACCATTTTTCCTCCTTCAAACCTTCAAAAATCACTTTCGGCCTGCTCCTGTAGAACTTCTTGTAAATCCCCTGCAGACGTCCTGTAGAGGTTCATGCAAGCTCTTTTTCGAGACTTTATCACCATGGAATTCTCCAGAAGGGTGCTAGGGACTCCTTAGGTCCTCTCCACACCTTCCCCATCATATGCAACAGCCAAATCCATCTCCTTTCGCCACCAAACCTCTGCACAATCAAATAAGTTAAAGCACAACCATAATAATTCTGCATAAAATTGCTCAAAAGTACAAAAAGATGGTTCTTCCACATTTTCCTTCAGAAGTAGCTTAAGTACATGCATTTTACCTTGAAAGTAGTCCATGGCATCCATTTCCGTAGTTTCATCTCTTTTTCTTGCAAAGGTAGGGTTAATGGGTAAAATTAGGGTTTGCTAGGGTTTTTATTTCCTTTCAGCTTTCGTCTCCTTTCTGCAAGTAGAATAGCCTCTTTTGAGTTAGCTTTCTTCCATCACAATTAAAAGATTCTTCTAGGAACTCATAGAAGATGGCTTGAGCTCCTAGCAAACTTGTGCCAGCTGATCAAGTGACAGCCTACAATAAGAGCTAGTACTTGTGCATACAACATTGTCGCTTTCAAGTTTGTTACGAACTACAGGGTTGATAAAAGTAAAGAAGGGAATACCAAGAGTTGCAACATCATTGTTGCAATACTAGAGCCCACCAAGTAGACAATACAACTGCATTCAGTATTAGAAAGTGTGGTTTGGTAGCAGCTGTTCCCTTGAACATGGCACTTCCTCAAATAAACCTTCTTTATGATGGCCTCTCAATATGAATCCTACCATCCTATGAGTTTAGCCTAAATACCTTGATGTTCTTGCATCTCTGTATCCTAACACTCTTTGGTGTTCATGAGTCTAGTGCTACATGGTTAAAACCGTTGTCATGCCTTCTATTGTTCAAAGGTTAACCTTTTGTTTCCTCCATCAACCCATCAAGCATATCCTTGTATCATGACCTATGTTGTTTAGACCCAATGCTCAAAGATTCCTCAAAAAACAAATTGTTATTGTCTCCTTTTGTGTCAATTGATGTAGGAAACATTATTTCCTACCTTTCGACAGGTATCTTCCTATCAACTTCAACACTCTATCTAGGAAGACAACCCAAAAACACATTCAGTGCCTTGGTACTTGCGACATTAGTGGCAGGTCGCCTTGTTTTTTATTAGGGGTTCTCATTATTGGCTCCTGGTTAAGTGATTCTACGGGTGTTCAACGTCAAAAACATCTTTCACAATCATTAGATTGTATTGTGCATCTTGGAGACCATCACCATTATTGGTGGCCTCCCTTACATCTGTTAACGATATCCATTATTGACTAGTAATCAAATGATTTCGTGCATGTTCGACATCAACGCATATATTCACGTGTATCGATCTATGTTGTTCAATAAAGCGGAAATCAAGACCTTGGGTAGAGTCTTGCATCAATCAGCCTTGCTTCCTCTCCCAAGTTGTGTATATTGTTTTTTGGAGACAGCTCATCAAAATGATCCTCTTATGACACTGGACCCCCATTGTGCTTATTGGAGGCCAACATCGTCATATCTCTTTTATGAGAAAATCACTCTGACATAGCTACTGAGCATGAAAATTCCCAACTCAAGAATATATATATGTGTGTGTTCTATCAGGTTTCCAGTACCACTCGAAGCTTCGATCCTCTCTCTCTCTTTTTCAAAGAAGGAAAATTATAGTTAAACAAAGTATTTCAGCCATCATCACAACCTCTGATCTCACACTCTAGGGGGCATTTGTTATACAACAAAATGACCCCCTCATCAACTCAGAGGGGAAAGGCATGATAGCTAAAGCAAAGACTAAGATCACATGCCTTGTTTCCACACTAACACTAGATATACACTGACAACCTGCTTTATAAAGCTTCTCTGTAAGCCTAAGGCAACATCAGTGACCTTACTAACTCTAGTTGTTAGTTCGGGAACAACATTAGTGGATCCTAATGAAGTTATAAAGGTCAAAGGAGAAAATTGACTCATAAATATATAGATATTTTCTCCTAAATCTACTCAAGAAAAGCAAGGAAACATCTCAAGTTTGACCTATTTGTGGGATTTCTAATCCTAATGAAGGAGGCAAATGGGAAAGAGCTAAAAGGCATGGCAACTTCACTGCTTTTACCTTAAGGAACTCATGGAGGAACTTGGCAACCCTAGCTTGATTACTACATAAGCAAAGCTAGGGCTATGGTGATAGAGGTCATATCATTTGAAATGATAGCTTATTTTATTGTTGAGCATAGTCTCAAATCTAAGCATAAGAAGTGGATAAGAAGGGAGAGAGAGAGAGAAGCTGGAGGGGTAAGGGAAGGCTGATGCAACAAATGGTTGCAATCACTCTTCCGACATTAATATAGAATTGTAGTTGTACTGTCTACTCTGTGGTGTTAGTACTATCATTCATTTACTTGTTTGTCCAATGCCTTTTAGCATGAGTAGCTTAGTTATATGTAACTAGATGTCTTTTATGTATTCATGTATTAGTTATCAAGGTTGTATGTTGTCATTATGCTTATCTCTTCTATGTGTAGGACTTGATCTAGAGCCAGCTCAGGGGACTTCCACCTAGCTGCATTATGCTCTCCAGAAAATCTACACGGAGGCTTGAGGTAATCCATCTGTTTTGCTTTGTTAGTTAGTTAATGTTTATGGACATGCATGTAACTTTGTGACAGCTGCAGATAATCTTACAGTTTTCCAAGGGTCCCAGGAAGACCCTTGAGGGTATCTCCATTCTCCATACACCGTGCATTTGATCCTATAGCACCCAAACATCCAGAGGCTCAACATGAAAGTGTATGAACTCCAACAACACTATGACAAAGTTAAGGGCATAGCGCAAACCGTTGCGCTGACACAAAGGTTAGCTAAGATGTAGGAAGCCAAGTAGCTAAAGGAACAGGTGGATGCAGCGCTGCGCAAGGAAGCAGTGCTGAAGGCGCAACTCAAGCTCTGGCTGGAGGAAGCATATGCAGTCACAGGAAACATTTAAGGCAAGCTTGTGACTTTGCAAGTGATGCAACAACAACTTCAGGCTGATAGTGTAGGGGCAGTAACTGAGAGTAGTCGAAGATGCGAAGCAGGTAGTAGCTCAGTGCATCGAAGTTGCGGTCATCAGGGTTGAGTTAGATGGGCTTCACACAAATATCTTCGTGCCTACCGAGTGACTTGAGGGTGAGTCACGATGTTTTTGTTGGGGGCCTTTTGGGAGCGGGATCCCCCAAGGGTAGTTTTGGGGCCACAAGCCCATGTTTAAGTCAAGTTTTTGTAATATTATTTTAAAGATTCCACATTTTATGGTCATGGAGTGCGAAGGTATTATGGGTCACAAAGGGTAGTTTTCCCTTAGCTTTGTAAAGTAAATTCAGTTGTAAGAGATCTACCCATGGTCCACGAACCATGGGATTGTCTAAAAAGAGCTAAGCTCTAAGTAGTTAGAGGCATCAATCGATGGAAGAATTAAGAGAGTCATAGCTTTAGAGCAAGAAGTCTATGTCTTGGGTTGTAGCGTAGGTAGAGGCTCTACAAGTGAGTGTGTAGAGGCCTAGGGTAGAAGTCCACAGCTGAGTGCATGGACCCCTGCAACTATTTGCACAATGTGAATAGAGTCTGTAAGACTTGGAAGATATTAATAAAAGTAGTTATTCTGCAATTTGTGTGTATTTGTTCTATTGATGGGTTTGGAAATCTTGTGTATGAATTCCCTTTATTATGCTTATATGATGCATGAATGAATGCAATTACATTGGATAATTGAACGCAATCATGAATATCTATTTACACAGTGATAACTTTAAGTATTTGACAAGATAAGAAAATCACTTAGGGTAATTGAGGAATCTGCACGGCATGCTGGCATAGTAGCATAAAAGTACCCAAGCCATAGGTTAGGAGTGCGTGAAGGTTGACCTTATACTTTTGCAAAGGTATTGAAAGTTGGAATAAAGGGCTTGTCTTACAAGCCCTAAAGCGAGATCACCTGTGCAAAGGTAGGGATAAAAGAGATCAAACGACATCACAACCATATCAGGGTGCAAAAACTTGGTTCCAACATCCCCCGATACTGCTTCGGGTGAGACTTTGGTCTGTGCTCCATGGGCTAATGCTGAAAGGGCCAGTAATGTAGGTATTTGTTTGGCTAAATAATGCTAAACCTGGGCCAAGCCCTCTCAAGCCAACACCAATGCTCCAACTCTTCGTTTGAATTAGAAGTGCAGGAACTCTCCTAGTCCCATGCAATCTGTCCATCTACCATCAGATTGATCCAATCCTGGTCTCGTGCTATTATTTCATAGATTTGATACAATTCATCATCACTTTCTTCATAATCATAGATTGGCTCAATATATCACACCCCTTCTGCAGGGTCCAACAGTACTACAACCCGAAGCGATTTTCTTTCAAACGAAATTGTCCTCTTTTTCAAATTGATGACCACATTCATATCAATGGCCTACTCAATTCCCAAGAGTGCAGGGTATGGCTTATTGTCATTGATGATCTTTATAAACTCAAAGTCGGTCATTTCACTCACACCTTCTATATCAATGGTAACTCCATATGATCGTCCCATGGGGATGATTTTCTATTGGTTTGGCATTCTGAGTTAAATTGGAGACCACTACAGCGTAGGTCTCCCCATTCTTTCCCATGTTCGTTTTGGAAAATGTTTGCATCAGATCCCAGATCCAAGATGACCTAACCCATCTCATACTCACGTATCGGTGCAGTGAGCCTCATCTCACACCCTATTCGTGCCTTATGTTTGCAAATTTTTCTGATCACCTGGTGTCCACTATGTACCTTCTCTTTACTGGCACATTTGTTTATTATTTCCTACATGCCTTCCACAACTTTTCTATCATTCAATAGTTTTATGCAGGTCTCAAAAAATGTAGTGAGTACAGAGTGGTCAACCTTTGCAGGCACACTGGTTTCTTGCACCTTTTCTTGGCTTCCTGAGGTGGAGGCCTCAGCGAAGCTGTTCTTGGCTTCCATAAATGTTTCCTTAGCATGCTCCAGATCAAAATCAACTTCCTTCTTTGGGGCCTTGTGGACCCATCCGTTCTCTTCAAGTTATTTACCTTTATCATCACACGTGGTTATTCCACTTCTTATCACTATATTCATGCTTTCATCCTCCTCACGGGACTCAGCTCTCATAATCCGTAAGTTCTGCATAGGCTATTGCGGTTGTGCTTTTTTCTCTTGCATTTTAGCTATCAGCATTGGGCACTCTTCTATAGTGTGGTCAAACTAGCTCCATTATTAACATGACAGACGTGTCTGATTCTGGAATTCTCATGCATAATGCCTTGATTGTCCGCAATTGTAGCAGATAATCTGGCCCCGACCTCTACTATGTGTTGTGGGATTTTATCCCCTAAGGCTCTTGGGTGGAACCCTAGTAGACTGAAAGTTGTCTAAATCAAGAAACATGCACACACACAGCCATTATGCTAGAAAAAGCTATTTCTAAGGTGAGAAGGACGTACCTCAGGTCCTACGTTCGGGTAGTTCCTCAAGGGTCCCAACCCTTCTTCACGTCCCTTCCGCTCCTTTGCCCTGCAAAATCAACAATTCCAAAGAATGCAATAGTATATGGACAAAGATTTATATGAAAATCATCTTTATGTTATACAAGAAAGGAGTTAGTTATAAACTTTTAGACATCCATTCATACATGAAATTCAAACATGAACATCATTAACATAAAGAAAGAAGCATATTGGGAACAAGACGTGTTTCTTTATTAGACAAATAGAATAGTACAGAAAAAGAGCAATATCACCTGAACCACTTCTGCAGGCTCAAAGCTCAGCCTCCTTCTGGATATGTCCCGCCTCAAACCTCTAGTAGGTCTCCTTCCAATACTCACTCCAAGATGTCATAACTAAGGGATGAACATCCAATCACAAGGAAAAAAGGGTTTCCTGTACAAAATGGGGGAAGTGCAGAAGGCACAAGGGCCTTCAGACCTGATCAGGGGGAAAACTCAGTATAATAACCTTGCTCTCTATTCTCTCCTCCTTTAGGCCTTCCCCTTGATGTCATTTTATACCAATTCCAAAGTATTTTTTTAGTTAGGAATTGGTTGGGGAAAGTTGAGGCCACGGGCACTAACAGGTGATCAGCAGGTAAAACCCGCGATCTCCGCCCGAAAATAAGGAGTTTTATATTTTTTTAAGTGTTTTAATACATATACGCGGGTTGGGTATATATGAACCCGTGTATACACACGTTTAACTCAGGGCAATGTCGCGTACAGGGAATAAAACACTATTTTTTAGATTTTGGACCAGGTCTTGAAGGAGGGGTTTCCCTAGGCCATGAGTGCAGCATCACAAACCATAATAGTGAGATTTGGAGCTATAACAGATGCCCCCTAATATATGAGGTCAGAAGGGGTACATGATGGACGAAATATATTAAGCAATTACATGGAAAGGAATCCTGCCAAAAGCTGAGGAGTACTTCACCAGAATTCAGCCTGCCAAGCCACAAAAGAAGATCAGAAAGAAACACCGTTTGAGGCGGGCATACCCATGCTCAGAGAAAGAAAAGCATGTCCGCATATCAAGTACAAGCAGATCCACTAAGTATACAAGTATAAATGACTGGAAAATACATAATGGATCATTTGATCATGATCGAACAAGTACATGTCTGAATATCACATATAAACTGTCAATGATGTTGGAAGATACAATAGATCACTGATATCAAAGACTGATCCCAAGAGGTACCAACTGAACATGATGGATAAGGATGGTACTGCACTGCAAACTCAGGTGCCAGCATATAGAATGTCGCCATGACTGACTGCAACATATAAGGTGGAATGGTA
>APFE030266777.1:6507-36675 GCA_000404065.3 Pinus taeda | reverse complement strand
TTTATTTGTAGACAAGGACATCAAGATATGACAGCAACAACATCACAACAAGCAACATCATGAATAGTAATTGAAGGCAGCATACCACATGCAACAAATGCAAGAGGAATGTTGTGGACAACACGAAGGTGGAACACTATTGCAAGCTCAATCAGATCCACTGATGATGAAAGAAACTTTGGAGACTCAAGTTATGAGGTGACAGTGTGATCACGTGAAGACAGAAAGAACATGAGATTCACAAACAAGAGAATGAGTTGAAGTAGGAATAGGGACAACAAGTGGTGCAACATGCACTCATGGATGAAACTGTGCCTATACAAGTTATAGATCCATCCTAGCAGTTGGCACGGATCAAACATGGTGAGCAGTGTTGTTGATTGCATGCAAGGGATTTTGAAGCATGCATGTCATTGTGCGCATGCATGTGATCCATCCCATTCAGAACACTCACCAAGGTGAAGACAAGAAGCAATTCCTACTGGAGCTGAACATGTAGTTGACAATTTATGCGCATGACCACTAGCACACATTAGAAGATCATCACAAACACTATGCATCAGTGTGTTTTCGGTTCGGTTGCACCAAGTATACCATGCGCATGCTAGAAAACGAGTTGGATGAAGGAGCCACACCAATGTGCCTAGATGCAACAGAGGCAAGAGTTCACTTCAAAAATATGTCACCATGGGGTGCATGCACACCATCACAGATGACCAAGCTTGGCATCAACTCACCACCTTCACCATCACAAGCATGACAAAGAGTTAGTCTCAACATAATGGGCCAAGTATCAGTGATGTTTTGCGGCTTG
This sequence comes from Pinus taeda, assembly GCA_000404065.3. Classification (NCBI taxonomy): domain Eukaryota; kingdom Viridiplantae; phylum Streptophyta; class Pinopsida; order Pinales; family Pinaceae; genus Pinus; species Pinus taeda. The sequence continues at coordinate 35,861 of APFE030266777.1, read as the reverse complement.
CTCAAGCCATTTTGTCTCACATGAGCACATGTGAATTGTAATGTAACGTCATGTCAAGTTGAAGTTCAAGTGTCAATAGTTGGATGTAACAATCATAGAGTAGATGAAGAGTCATAAGGGTAGATGAAATGTCACAAAGGGGAATGTCAAGGGTCACCCCACCCTTTTCTATAAATAGAACCTCATAACTCATTGTAAAGGCTTTTGGTCAAGCTTAGAGAAAGCTTGGATAGTATTGTAATGAGCCTTGGCTTCTCCATTGTGCAGAGCTAGTATATCTCTTTGGAGGAGCAGGCGGTTGTGGCTGCAACGTTCCATTATTGGAACTGGTGGTTGGACATGGATATTATATGATTGGAACTTAGACTTCTTAATATAACAGAGCCAACATGTTTCATGCATATATTGTATTGTATTCTATGCTATCTGGTTTACTCTAAATGATATATGTATTTTTTTCTTACGCATGCGTGTATAGACTATTCTTTATTAGTATGTACGAATCTTTCTAAAATGTGATGTTGGTTTAACCATCACTTTAGATTGCTTGCTAACTTGCTTTCCAGCTTGTGATGCATCTTCGCTCTTGTGTTCCCATCCAAGCCGAGTACTATTACGGGTTTCCAAGGGGCGCACTCATCTCAACCCCCATGTGTTAGAACCTCTCATGCATCTTCCTTGGCTCGATGCAGCTGTCACACCCTTGATACCAATAGAGACATCTTACTTGCCTATGTGCAAAATCATGATTAAGGCATTACCATACAACCCACTGCTGGGACTCCGACACCAAACGGTCTAAGGTCTAATTGGGACTTCTTACCAGGGAGATCCCTTTACATGTTGGTAGGTCCAACACCATCAACACAATGGAAGGTACTTTTCCCACTTCCGATGCTGATGCATCACATAAATCCTCCACATGTCCTCCAACATTTTGTTGACCTTTTTTGTCTATCCATTAGTCTGCAGATGGTATGTTGTACTAAAGGCCATCTCTATCCCTAATCTTGAAAACAACTCCTTCCAAAACTTGGAAGTGAACTTATCATCCCTGTCTGATACAATATTCTTTGGAACATTGTGCAACCTAACCACATATCTAATCAATACATGTGCTACATTGCTAGCTAAGAATGTAGACTTCACTAGAATGAAGTGTGCAACCTTCGTCAACCTATCCACCACAACCATGATGGAATCATGTTGTCTCACTTTCCTTAGAAAATCTATTATAAATTCCATGGAAATGACCTCCCATTTCTATTCTAGAATCACAATTGGATATAACATTCCACCTGGATGCTCAAAATTTGACTTCACCTACTGACAATCGTAGCATCTAGCCACCACCTCTACTACACTCTTCTTCATATTTGACCAATAATAAATTATTCACTATGGTTAATGTCTTATGATAGCCTGGGTGACCTAAATATGGTTTCACATGAAACTCCCTTAAGATCACCTTCTTGAGCTCACTTCTATCTGGCACATATATCCTTTCTCTAAATCTGATAAATACATGTGCCATGAGAAAATAATCCACATCATGTACACCTACACTTGTACCTGTACCTGTACCTTTACTCTATTGTAACTTGTGCCTAAGCTCCATGAACCTCACATCTTGTTGACCTACCTACAAGATCCTATCTTGTAGATATATCCCATAGGAACTCATAGTTGTTATATGATTCACCTATATCCACCTCCTAAGAGCATTCGTGACCTTGTTCTCTTTTCTTTTGATGTATCTAATCTCAAAATCAAACTCACTGATTGTGGCTAACCATATAGCTTTCCTAGCATTCAGATTAGGTTATTCAAATAGAAACATCAATTCACTATGATCACTCATCAATACAAACGTCCTACCAATAATATAGTGCCTCCACATCTTCAGTGCATGTATTGTCACTCTAGGCCAAGATCATGCGTCGTATAGTTTTGCTTATGCTCATTCAGTTTTCATGACTCATAGCACACTACCTGTCCTTCCTACATAAGGACTCCACTAAGTCCTCTCATGCAAGCATATGTACATACTACAAATTCTTTGTCCAGATCTATGATCTTTAACATTGCAGCATGTGTCAACAACTAATTAAGTTTCTCAAAACTGGCCTCGCACTCCTTTATCCATTCAAACTTCTTACCTTTCCTCTGCAATGATGTAATAGGATAAGCAATCTGTGATAAGGTCTTGATGAACCACCTGTAATAACCTGCCAATCCCATGAAGGATCTCACCTCATATACACTTCTAGGAGCTTCCCACTCCATGATAGCTCTTACCTTTTTTGGATCCACTATTATGCCCTCCTTAGAGACAACATGTCCCATGTAAGGTACCTTAGTATGAAAGAAACTACACTTGCTGAGTTTAGCATACAATTGATGCTCTCTCAAAAACCTCAACACTGCTGCTAAATGCTCGATACGCTCTTCCTCAATCTTAGAATATACCAATATGTCATCAATGAACACAATACAAAACTTGTTCAAATACAGACTTAACACACTATTCACCAAACACATAAAGGTAGATGGAGCATTAGTCAAACCGAATGAAACCACAACAAACTCATAATGTCCATACCTAGTTTGGAAAGTTGTTCTGTAAATGTTCTCCTCTTTAATGCATACTTGATAATATCTGAATCTCAAATCAATCTTCAAGAACACTGTTTCTCCCTTCAACTGATAAAAAATTTCATCAATCCTTGACAATTGATACTTGTTCTTGATGGTCACTTTGTTCAACTACCTGTAGTTAATGCATAGCCTAAGAGTATCATCCTTCTTCTTCACACACAATATTGGTGCACCCCAAGGTGATACAGTTGGCCTACTATATGCTTTGTCAAGCTTCTATTTCAGATGCAACTTTAACTCTACCAACTTAGGTGTTCTCATCTTATAAGGTGTTTTTGATGATGAAGTTTCCCCTGGCACCAACTCAATAGAAAAGTGGACTTCCCTGTAAGGTGGAAACTCTGAAATGTATGAGGGAAATACATCTGAAATTTTGTAAAACTACGTACCTTCTTAAAACATCTGCACCCTCAACCTCCTTGTCAATAGAGATATGTACTAAAACTAACATCCTTTTCTGTGACTACACTTGGCCTGCATATCCTTCACCATCCTAACTGATGTGGCTTTCTTCTTTCCCTGTAAGACACTTGGTTCCCCATTATAATCCAAGCACTCAATGAATTTGTCATAACAATCCACCTTGGTCCTGTAAAGGTATAGCCAGTCCATTCCCAATAGCATACTATATGATCCCAATGGAAATACGTTCAAGTGCATTGATGTAGACATTTCATTCAACTCAAATGCACAAGCTCTTACCCAATAATGAACTCTTTTCTTTGTACCTATATCCAATTGCACTAACTAAGATTTTGCATGCACTTCTTTATTCAAACCACACTTATCTACCAAGTCAGGACTAGCATAACTAGAATTATATCCAGGGTCAATCAAAATAGAAAAACCTTGATCACAAAACTTACCATCCATCTCAATGATAGATGCCTGATAGTCTGCATGCCTATTGTCCAACGCTGCATAGATATGAGGAATGATTGTCCAACATCCCTAACAGTCTACGCCTCCAATGCACTATAGATCTGAGGCCTACGACCCTAATTATGTGGACAATCTCTTTTAAGGTGTTCCTTACCGCATGTCCAACACTCCAACCGTCTAGTACCATCACCTCTATGTTGCTTCTATGATCCATGTTCCTGCCTAGCTACATATTTAACTTCTTGTAAGGTGTTGCATTCTCTTTTTCTTTTGCATTATGATGCCTTTCTCTTTTTAGTTTCCATTTACCCTTCCCTTTATCCTTATCCTTCCCTTATATCCTTGCTGAGATTCATTCTTACGCTTTGATTATTCATAGTATTGTTTCAATCTCCCAATAACCTCCTAAAGTGACCAAGCCTCATCATACTCAATATGATCTTTAAATTCTAATGGAAATCCACTAACAAATTGCTAAACTTTAGCCTTCTCATATTTAATATATGGTACATACCTCAATAGCTCCAAGTTTTTGGTTGTATACTCCTCATATGTCATCGATGTCATATTTAGTTCATAGAATTCTTTGGCATTTTTGTCGTAGTACCTTTATGACGAGTACTTCTTCTTGAAAATCCTCTTGAACTCATGCCAACTCAAGTCCTCCATCCTAATATCTCTAACGAACTTCATATATTCCCACTAGATATCTACTTTACCTTTCAGGATGAAGATAAAAAAAATTTCTTTCATGTTTTATGTGTCCTCATGCAACTCAAAGAACTTGTTCATCCCAAGTATCCAAGACTTTGCATCTTTTGGTTTCTTCAAGTCTCCATCAAAAGTAGGTGGATTTTATTTCTTAAATTCATTTGGAAAGTATCCCCTATCACTCCTCCTGTAAGGGTGATAACGATGACAATCATGATGCATGTTAGAACCAAAAGTAGAATAAAACCTGTATCCATCACCACTCATATCCAGAGTATCCAAAAATATGCCATCTCTAATTTTGTCATCTCCATTTAACCTATGCCCACCATGAGGCCTACTGCCATATGCCCCATTATTTTTTTCCTCCTACCCATGGGTGATTCGATGTGGCGCATGTTGCTACAACTCTGACAAACTTTGAAGTATCACTGCATTCACCTCTACTTGTTTCTCCTATGTCTATATGCTTTTATCATTGCCTGCTTTGCAACTCCATATTTATGCCTTCTCAGTCTATCTGCTAAGTCATGCATATTTCCAACACCACACTACTCATTTGACCCATAAGGAGAATCTTGTGAAATGTAGTCTACCATTCTACTATTCATATTTGATATTCTTCTTGCAAGGTATATCATGTCAGTGAAACCAAATCACAATAAGCCAGCATGCATTAGCATAATTCAAGGAGGAGACCTCATCTACAAGATCAACCAATCAACATAATACATGTATAACATAATCATGACATCATATATACATATAATACATAAGAATATAGACATATAATCATCATTCTAGCTAGAGTCCAACCATCAATGCATGACCATATCAACTACACATACCATGACCTCATGCATGACAACAACAACCATATCAATGCACATTGGACAACAGGTAAGCACTAACACCCATAGCACTGCATAACTAATCATACACTCATGATGACACACTTCACAAAATAAACATCCTCTTTCACATGGCGACATCACTACAACCATGAACAACACCATGCATATGTAACAATCATATAGACCATAAGGATGATTAACACAAGTTCAAATGACATGAATGCATGACCAACACACACTGCCCATCCAATCCAAGTGGTGAACCATTTTCTGATACCACTTTTGTAACACCATCATCCCACATCTACCCAAGCAACTAGCCAATCAGGGTAAATATGTGACGAGAGGCCACCTTAAGGAAGGAAGTGGAATCCATGGAAACCCATAACACAAACCTTCTATACCTACTATAAAATTCCCAGAAGCCTTCACAATCATCCCCATGACTAGTCCCTAGGTCCCACTGAGTTTTTAGACCATTAAAACCTTGGATGCTCCCTTGATATGGACAAGGGTGCATCTGGGAGGCTCTAGTCACTCCCACAGTAAGGCATGGGTGCATCTGGGGACTTTTAAGCTCATTATTGTGCATGTGACCTCAAGATTTGTGCCACTTTTTCAAGCCTAGAGCCCAGGTCACTACCTAGAACTCAGTGACAGGTTCATAAATGAAATTTCATATCATAATAAAGATACATTTACAGAAACATCCATAGTGACTATACTGGATACCTACGTACCATGACAATAATTTTGTCAAGCATGTCACAAACATGAAAGATACAGGCCGTAATAGCATAATTGAGCATAGGGGTCTCATACTTATTTGAGAATCGCTAAGAAGCATTCATGCCTCAACACATTAGCTGCAATTTAATCTATTAGGCCATAGATATATTGTTCATTCATTTACAAGTAAAAACATGATGAGATCCATACATAGCCATTGTCATAATACATGTTCATAACTAGCATAAAAACAATATAAATACCAAGGAAATAAAAACCATATAATACACATATATACCAATATAATACTCATGAAATAACAAGGAGAAATTACCTCATATTACTGATGCAAAGGCCAACCAAGTTTGGGACTTCCATGAAACACCCAACCATAGATTCGCAGAACCAAATATTTCTTTGAGCTCATCACCCCCATGCCATATTCCAAGCATGAATGTGGGACTTAAAACCAAACTCAGTTAGGGCTTCCCAAGGCTACACCACCTCACCCTCATCAATAGAACCATGCTTTACTGCAATCCATCCCAGATTAGTAGGCCATAAAACAAGCATGGATGCCACAAGATTTCTCCACCTACTGTGTGAGGATTTTCCCTATCTCCTAGTCTCTACGATTTACTACAATCCACAACAGATCACTAGGCCCTAACCGAGACTCCACCCTCTACGATTTATCATATATCCTTCCATTAACTAGTTGAGGATTCTGAGGCCCACCGAGGAGCACAATACATGGTTTTACTGCAACCCACAATCCATTTTAGGGGTCACTAGGCGAGTGGCTTTACCACAATCCAAAATCTAGTTCAGGGTTCACTAGGCCATGTGTTCTCTCTTTCAGAGATCCACCTCACTTAGCTTTGAATCCATTTGGAAATCCATCTCAAACAAAACATGAGAATCCCATCACACCATGGCTATCCGGAAATGGAAATGCTAGGATGCAACATTGTCACACCTGTCAAAACCCATGCCATGACAACAAGGAACCACATGAAATACCATGCATGCCAAACATAACAAGGAAGTCACACATGCAAATCGATACCTGCAAAGAATCTTGTTGTAGTTTCTTGATCATGCTCTTCCTTTCTTTCTCCTTCCTTACTCTTGCCTTCTTTTCCTTTCTTGATCCGATGCCAAAGTGCTCTAAGAAAAATCTAAGTGTCCAAGAGTAAGAGAGAGAGAGACTAATGAGAGAGCTCCAAAAATAAAATTACAAAAGGTTACATTGACCCTTAGAAGCCGTTTTATTAATGATACCTCTATTTCTTAATTTTCCATTATTTTCCGTCATTTTACTCCTCATATGCAACCTATGACCTTTCACCTTCCTTTTCTTCTAATTTCCATTATTTTCATAAATAAATGTGCCAGAAATGTCATTTTTCGTTTACAACACCTTTTCCACCACCTTTGCCAATTTCCTTAGCCATAATAAACCAATGAACACCCACATTAGGATGCCTTGCCCAATATTCAGCTTGGAATAAGTGTCCCATCAACTGTGGTTATTATTTTTCCTTTATTAATTTTTATTACATGGAATTTTCATGAGGGTTGTTACACTTTTCCACACTACAACCCACCTTTGACTGATCCTCTCAACCCAGTTTTAGTGTAGTTGAATCACAGTAGTGAACAACTTTACATATGTGTTCCTTACATTTCTAGTGAAGTTACTTCTTCTTCTATGGAGGATTCAAGTCCCACTTTACCTTTTTCATTGGTAGTATTTGATGCCATGACATCCTTACCACCACTAAGTGTAGTGGTGGGATATATACCTCCTTCCACACCTCTCACATCTTCTTGGGGAATTCCACTAGTTATTCCTGTGACCCCATCACATTTTCCACCTATGTCTATGTACATTCCTTCCTATAGCTTCGTGTTTGGAGTGGGGGAAAACCTTGGTCAATCCACAAGAGCTGGGATATTTACTCCTAGCTCATCTCAACCTATGAGTCCCAGTTTTACCATGGGTATTTTTAATTCATGAAACATGATGGGGGAATCATTTGCTGCTTCTAGTCATCCTAGGGGGGAATTTACTTATGGAAGCACTTCTCAACCTTAGTCAACTTCTATGTTTGGAGGGTTTCCCTAATCTAGAGGTTAATTTTTCTTTGGCGTGGCTTGTATACCTGGGGGAATTGTCCCCATTAGTACTACTATGCATACGATTTCTCATGCTTACAATGGTGCTTCTGCACATGGAGGCTTTTTCTCTATTGCTAGGTACAATCTTATTGGTGGCCAAGCCTATAGGATTCCTTTTTCTCTCTGGGGGCAGGTATCCTATGGGGCATAATCCTTACACCTCGTCTATTGGCCCAAGATATCAGTATACTGGGATGAACTATAACCCTGGTCTAATTTTTTCTACCTTTAACTATGGTATAGGGGGACCTTATGGTCCGTCACGGGGTTACAAACCTTATGATCCACTTGGTCAACTATAGATTTCTTTTCTGAAACCTCTTTGTTGAAATAAGGAATTGCTAAGAGGGGGGTGAATCAGTAACTAAGAAGGTATTTTTATTTTTCTTATTATGCTTTTAGTCCATTCTTATATTCTTTAACTTGTGAGAGAATTCATTCACAAAATTAGTGGGCCAACAATATTTCAGACACATATTTTCAAACAACAATCACATGAGAAACACATATTCGACATAGTGTTTTTCATGTGGAAATCAGAGGGAAACAACCACCAATTTTTTTGTTTGTTTATGATGTAAATTAGGCACCCACTTAATTACATATGTTTCTTTGTGAGCACCCACTCACAGGAGGCACCGACCCCCTTTGGTTAGCAAGCACCAACTTTCCAAGAGGCACCAACCTCTTCAATATGTAGGCACCAACTGACTATTGCCACTGCTCTACTATTTCATAAAATTTTCAAACTGAAAACAAAGGCACACAATTATACAAATAAAATTCCATCAATGGTTTTTCACTGATTTGAATTCTGCATTCTACCTTCTGAGCTCACTTGTAGTAGGTATCCTCTTGCTACTCATAGTAACACTTCCTCTGTGCTCTGCCTTCTCTGTCATGGGGTTTATATCAACTGCTCTTTAGCACTACCCTTTCAATTCTCCACACAATCCTAATGCTACTCTTGTTGTTGTATTACATAGTTCCCTCCTAGGTTCTTTCGACTCTCTGATTCGGTGCTCTCTTTCATAGCACTGTGCACAAACACATATGCTCACGTCTCCATATTTTCCGTTTTCGATGATGATTTTGTTCCACTGAGGTACTCTACATGAGGGAGTCTCTCCTATCTGTCCTTTAGCTTCCAATATGTACTTAGGCATGCTTCACTTGATTCTCTTGCCTCTTCCGATAGTTTCTTGTCACAATGCCCAAAATAGAGATGTATCTTGCAGTTCTTCATAGTTTGACTTCATAGAACTATTGTGTTGAGAAATTAATTCTCAGGTGACCTACACACTCCTTGGAGAGCCCCAGTTCCATTTATTGTTCCATAGATCTTAACAATCCATAGAGGTGATTGTTCTTTTCTTATTTATGAAAACCATTCGTGCATGTGAAACAGTTGATTTCTTCCTTCATGCTCTTGAATTCATCTCTACTACGAATGTTGTCCTTGATTTCTTGTTACAGATTATTTTGTAGGTTTAGCCCCTTTCAACTACTAACTCCTTTGTGCATACATTAAATTTCACAACCATTGACCCATACATTCTTTGATTCTATGTACTTCCTTATCAGAGAAACTCCATATTGCATCTTCACAGTGATGCAGTGTTCTAATACTCCTTAGTCCTAGTGTCTTTTTCTCCTCTAATGTTGAGCTCCTTGAGTATTTATCCTCCATGGGACCGTGAGCTTTGACTTGGAGCTTAGCATTGAGGTCCGAAGGGTTTTGTTCCTGTCGGGGACTAATCTTCCTTTACTACTTCTATGCGCCCTTGGTTCTTTGTATTTACATGACCAAGATCCAACCTAATATTAGAAACCTCCTCCATCGAAACTTTTCAATAACCATCTATTTTCGAGTTCTAATATCTTAATCCTCCAATATGTCAAGCTTCGATATGATGTCGTTAGTCCACATGGCATATTTATAGCGATGAAACATGTCACCATGATCTAGCATACTAGGGCACCCAATATCGTTGAATCATCCTGCCATGTGTCATGTCATACTACAACCTCATGCTGACATTAGATAACATTGTAGCTTAGCGGAACCAATATCATGTTGCCATGTTTCTTGGTGGGAGGAGAGAGAAGAGGGCCCGTCAACCCTAATATTTGCAAAAAAATCCTTTGTTAATCATCTATGGTATTACTCAACACTTTTAATACTATCAAAACTTCTTAGTGTACCACAATTGAGAAGTTTTGATACCTCGATGTCGAGGTTCTCCGATATTTGAATGCGCTGATGCACTGACCTCTGATATTCCAATGCATCGATACACAAATCTCTGATATTCTGATGCTCCAATCTACTAACCTCTGACATTTTGATCCTTGATGTCACGATCCTTCGATGTCACGGACCTCCGATATGCTAATACTTGGATGTGCTAGACCTTTGATATGCCGATATTCCTTCATTCTTAAGGCTTCACAACCCTGAACTTCACCATACCATATCCTTTGATCCAGGAACCCATTTTTGAACTTCCGCATATCATTGGGAAAATTTTCCAAAGAAATTTGCATTGGATGGTCCAATGTAGGATTTGAGTATATTTTCTACCTGTGAGATGGCTGCAAATCTCTCTACTCCTTGACTTTTATTACTTTGTTCTTGGACAATTGAGTTCTCAATCATCATGGTGATCATTTAATGGCTTCTTCAGTAAGCCTGCTACTGTGATGATTCTCTACAATAATCCTGCAGCTACCATGGAGTTCCATCTAGCCCATCACTGTATTCATCATTTCATAGCATCTTCAGTAAGCCTGTTATTGTGATGATTTTCTACAAAGCACTTCAACAACCATGGGATTCCCCCAAAACAAACAATCATCATTCTGACCCTCGTTTGAAACCAATGCCAACACTTACACATCCACCCATACACCATCAAATGTCCAATAATCTCCCCCTTTGGCATTGATGCCAACACCATAAGCTCCCCCTTAGGCTAGGCATGGTCTACTCTGATGCCAATATTCTCCCCCTTTGACATCAGTGGTAAAGAATACTTCTTGAAAACTCTCCCTAAACCATTGTAGCCTACTCTCCCATGAGTTCCACATGCTGAGTAGCTTCCACATCCTACCAAAATGAAGTCATTTGGACGGATAAGTCACAACTCTTATATGTTTCTTGAGATATTCAAATGGTTCTCTTGTTAGTGGCTTGGTAAATATATTTTCTAGTTGTAACCCATTCCCTCAAGAAATGTAACTTGATCAGAATATGCTTAGTATTTGAATGCATGATTGGATTTTTGGAGATGTTGATGTCACTTGTGTTGTCACACATTATTGGAATGGGATCAGTCAACTCTACCTATATATATTTCAAGGTTTTCTTCATCCATAGAATTTGTGTATAGCATGTAGCAAAACAAATATACTCTACTTTAGTAGTTGATAAAGAAATGGAGGCATGTTTCTTGCTCACCCACGACACCAAGCATTTTCCCAGGAAGAAGGTTGCACCAGAAGTACTCTTCTTATCATCAATTCTTGCAGCCCAATTTGCATCCATGTAGGCCTTCAATTTGAATTCTTTGCTCTTAGAATACCACAATCCATATTTTGTTGTACCTTGAAGATATTTGAAAATCCGATTGACGACAACAACATGAATCTCCCATGGAAAGGTCTGAAATCTAGCCAAAATCCCCATTGCTTTCATGATGTCTATTGTTGAATCTGTTAGATATAGTAAGATTCCTATCATTGACCTGTAATCAGTCTAATTTAGCAGCAATGTTCCATCTTCTTATCACAATTTCCAACCTATAGTCATGGGTGTGCAGACTAGTTTGCAATCTTCCATTCCAAATCTCTTCAGGTTTTCCGTAAGATATTTGGATTGGGATATAAACACTTGTGGAGACTAACTAATTTGTAGACCCAGGAAGATGTATAGTTCTCCGATCATGGACATTTCAACTCTGTTTGCATACAATTTGCAAATTAATGCCCCAACTATTCCATATCATTGTCAAATATTACATCATCCCCATACACAAGTACTATCAGTAGATGGTTACCTTCAGCTTTTACATACAGGTTACTATCAATTGTGCATTTCTTAAAGCATTGTTGCTAAAGGTACTTATCCAGTGTTTCGTACCAAGCTATGTGGGCCTGTTTTAATCCATATAGGGCCTTCTTCAGTTTGCGTATGAGCCTTTCATCGGAGGTGAGTAGAAATCCTTCTGGTCGCTCAATGTAAACTTCTTATTCTAAATATCCTTTGAGAAATGTAGACTTCACATTCATATGATATTCCTTTATATTCTTATGGATGACAAGAGCAAGAAAGATCCTTATAGATTCCAGTGGAGCTACAGGTGCAAATATTACTTCTAAATCTACCCCTTCTATTTGGGCATACCCTTTATAGACCAATTGAGCTTTTCCTGATTACTTGACCCTATTCATTCAGTTTTTTCTTGAAAACCTATTTGGTTCCAATAAAAATTTTCTCTCTTGGCCTTGGAACAATCTCCCATGTATCATTCTTTTCAATGTGGTCAAGTTCTTCATTCATATCTTTCACCCAAAACTTGTCTTCACTTGCTTGACAGAGGTTCTTGGGTTCTATCTGTGATAACAGAGAAAAATTGCATAACTTGTACTACCCACAAGTTTCCTTCTAGTTTGGATACCATGTCTTTGATCTCCAAGAATATGACTCTCAAGATGTTCCTTCTATACATACTTGGAGGGTGTCTTTGGCCTTGAAGACACGTCTTCTTCCTCACCTTCACTGTTTGAATCTGTTTCATTCAGATCAACGAACCTCAAATCTTAGCTTTCTTCATCATCTGAGTTCATATTAATTTTAGAGGACTCAGGTTGTGAACCTACTTCATATACTATTATGTTGATGCAATCCTAAATCTTACTTTTCTACTTTTTGTAATAGTTATAACCTTTTCTTTGAATAGAGTATCCGAGAAATATTCCTTCATCAGCATGTGAGTCAAACTTCCCAAGGTTCTTTTCATTCCTTTTAATGAAGAAATTTCTCCCAAACACCTTGAGGTGTTTAAATGATGTAGGTATTCCCTTCCATAACTCATAGGGGGTTTTATCACTATTAGACCTAAGTTGAGTTCTGTTTGACATATATACTACTTCTTGGGCTACTTCTCCCCAGCAGTTGTGAGACACTCTTACTTCATCTAACATTGCTCTGGTCATTTCCTGGATTGTTCTATTCTTCCTCTCAACTACTCCATTTTGCTGAGAATTTCTAGCCACTAAGTACTACTTCCTAATGTCATTCTCTCCACAATATTCCTCAAATTCTCTTGACGTGTACTCTCCCCCTCTATTTGATCTTAATAATTTTATCTTTAAGTATTCTCATTTTCTACTTGGGCTTTAAACTTCTTGAAATGCTTGAACTCTTCTGATTTTTCTTCTAAGGAACAATCCAAGTAGCCCTAGTGAAATCATGAATGAGAAAAATGAAATAATTCTCCTTTTAAATATTTTTCTCTAGTTGGGTCACAAATGTCTGTGTGAATGAGCTCTAGAGGTCTAAGTGAGGAGACATTTTTCGATTTGAAATGAGTTCTAGTTTTCTTGCCAAATTGACATGAGCTACAGATTATGTTATTGGGCTTTGATAGTCTTGGTAATCCTCTCACTAATCTCATTTTTATTTTTATCAAACTATCAAAATTCATATGCCCAAGCCTCTTGTGCCACAACCGTACTTCACTCATTTTTCTCAAATAGCAGTTAACTCTAGAATCGTCAAACACATATACATTATTGCAGGTTCTGATTTCTTTTCTCACCAGTTTTCCATTCTTTCTGTTTTGGATCTCATAGTATTTAGATTGAAAGGTCACATCATAGTCATTATCACACATTTGGCTAACACTGAGCATATTGTGCCTGAGACCTTCTACATACAGTACATTCTATGCTTCTATTTGTTTATCAAGACTGACTACTCATCTTCCCTTAATTCTTCCTGGAGCATTGTTTCCAAAAGTGACATTTCTTCCTTTGTCCTTTTCCTTAAGTGATAGAAATTTGTTTTTCCCCCATTCATATGTTTGGAAAAATCGCTATCCACATACCATTTGTTTTCTTGTTTATGAGCTGATAAGGTGAGTCCACATTGCATGTTTTTTTTTAGTATTTAATTTCTAACTCCCTCTATCCTTTTCGATAGCTATCTATCTGACATTTTGGGACATAGACAGTTATTCAAACCTTCTTCTGCACTCACTGGATTTTTTCCCAAAATTACTACATTTGAATCATTCTACTTCACTTCACAAGGGAGAGAGGACATTATGATTTCTGAAAGAAGAGTTTTGAGACTTAGAGATATGATGTGTATTATATATGGGATTTTCATCTCTTTCAACTTTGATCCTTCTACAATCCATGGCTTTATGTCCAAAGATATGACACTTATAGAAGTGACCATAAAACAAATAGGAATGCCTATTTTTAGAAGCATTATGATATTGTGTAGGAAAATGGCTTGGTCATCTGACTGATTGGTTCATTCTCCATTTATGATCTCCCCTTTTTTTTACTGCTCTTTTTTCTTCATTAATTCTTTCGTGATGATTCTTCCCATGGCTCTGTGGTTCTTTGAATCCTATAGACCTAAAGTTTATCTTCCCAATAGAATATTAACTATTCAAGATGTGATCTAGTCTCCTTATTCTTTCAGAAAAATTTTCATTTATACCCTTCTCGGTCTTTGTTTTCTCAAGATTAGTTCTCAAAGAGACAACCTCTGCTTCAAGACTCTGATATTTCTCTTCCCATTCTTGAATGAGGTCTTGAAGAACTTATTCTTTTTGTTTGGCCTCCTCTATCTCAAATTTCAAAGATATAATATCATCTTTGCATATCTGTGAGATCATTTCCCTTTTTAACTTGAGAAGCTCTTGTTTAACTGCTTTTTCACCTCTTAATGTCTCTCATAGTTTCCTTGTTTTTCTTTCAGTAGAAGGACTAAATTGTCCTTGCTCTTGATAGCTTCTTCAATATTTTATTTTTGATAGGAAATATCCTCATTATTAGAGTTATATATACCTTCCTTTGCATGTTGTAACTATTCCTGCAATTGATTATTCTTCTTCCTTGCTTTCTTTAACTTGTCAAAGGAATTGATGAGTTCCCCTTCAAGGTGTACTACTCCTTCTTCTTCTTCCTCTTCAGAGTCCATAATACCTTGTTTCTTAGAGTCTATTTCAAAAGCCATAAGAATATACTTGTCTGGCTCATTCTTTGATGAGTCTTCATAGTTTGACTCTAGTGCTAAGCTATCCTCTTTAGATTTGAACCCCTTCTTCTTATAGGGATTTTTCTTCTGATGTGTCTGAGATTTATTTCCATATTTTAGATCCTCTTCCCTTTCATCCTTTTCTTTATAAGGGAATTTTGAAGAGAAATGTCCAAATCTTCCAAAATAAAAACAATTAAAGGGAAACTTCCCTTTATATTTTCTTGATCCATGTTTTAGTTTTCTGACTAGCTGAGCCAACTCTTGATTAAATTCATAGTTGGAGCAGCCTTGATGATCTTTGTGATCCTTTCCCTTTATGGATACTTTGAATCCTACTTCCTTCGGTTCATATTTTCTATTCCTACTCTTGTATCATAGGCTATGAGAGTCCCATGTAGCCAATCCATCTTGAGATCCTCTAAATTAGCAATTTCCTCAATAGCTAAGATTTTGGCATTAAATCTCATGGGTAGAGATCTTAATATTTTCTAAACAATCATCTCTTCCTTGACTTCTTCACCAAGTCCTCTAATCATATTAGTCACTTCATCAACTCTAAGGAAGTATTCTTCTATGATTTCATTCTCATTCATTCTAAAGCTTTCAAACCTTATTCTGAAAGTCTGAAGTTTCACTTACTTGACTTTGTCATCTCCTTCATGACTCTGGTTAAGCTTTACCCACACTTCAGTAGCAGACTTACAATGTATAAATTTTACAAGTTCTAATTTAGTAAGACCAAAGAGAATGGTAATATTGGCTTTAGAATTGTTCCCATATAATTTTTTACCATGTGCATAAGTGGGAGGAATGTCAAGGACATTATATTGTACTAGTACTAAAGTCCAAACATCTACTCCTAGGGACATAAGATATGCTTCAATTCTCACTTTTGAAAAAGCATAGTTGGTCCCATCAAAGATTGGTATTATTATTGAGTATTGTTATTGTTTTCATTATGATGTATGTGTTGTACTTGATGGCAACCCACTTATAGTAGAACAACTCACTTGTATATGGTAACTAGATGAATCTACAGAAGAGATATCAGATGTGACAGAATGAATGACAATAATGTTTACAGATGTGATGAAATGCAGGGAAGCTTCAGGGAATTAGTTTAGAAAGAAACTCACTCAGATGAAAGATCACAGTATAGCAGGTAAAAAAAAAAGAATGACAGATCAATCTTCACAAAATGAAGAAAGAGAGGTATACGCGGGTTCACCATTGACCAAGCTGCATATACACACAAGTTCACTGTATACAAAGTCACATATACGTACACATGCACTTTCACAGAAGGAAAATCGCGTATACCTTGGAAAACTAAATTTTTAGTTCGAAGTATTTGGTCCATGGTATTTTGATCCATGGTTTTGGTCCAAGGTATCTGGTCCGAGGTATCGACCCTAGGTATTTGGTCCAAGGTATTGGTCCTAAGTGGTTTTGGTCCTTGGTATTGAGAAAAGCCTAAAACTATAAAAGGAGGAGAAGATCATTAGGCCAAGGTTTGCAAGTATCGAATATCTGATGAAGTTTGAGATCTAATACGCAGGTTATTGGCTTATGGTGTTGTGCTTAGGATGATCCTTAGTGTTTGATGAAGAATAAGATCTAATGATGTATTAGGATCTTAAGGGTTGAAGTGAACTATCTTTATATGGTTTGATCATGTATCTGAATAACTGGTGCATGTAGTAGTCTGTAAATATGATGATCTGGGTATGACTGAAGTTTAGAATAGATGTAATGTTTAAATCATCATTTACAGATATGTACGCAGGTTCATTTTAGAAAAGAAGTGTATAGACACTAATTTTGCATATCAAAGCAGCGTATACATCATAAATTTGATTTGCAGATTCATACTCTAGTTCGCCTTGAGCAAAGCGCATATGCATGCAGGATCGACACATGGAAGTAGCGTATAGCTTATAAAATATGTTTTAGTTGCTTCTATTTGCTGTTGCAGTGTTCTGGGTTCTGGATACTATATTCTGGTGACAACATTCTGAATGATCAAATTGATGGGTTGTAAAAGTGATTGATTGATTCAGTTGTGGTTGGTTCTAAAGGAGATTGGTTGATGTAGATGATTGAATGATGTTGTTGATGGATCCAGTCTAAAAATTTATGAAATGTGGTCCCTGGTAGAAAAGAGAAGATTGTAGCCTTCTGCAGATATAAGACTGCACCAGTACAAAAATTGTAAACAAAATTTTATTATTATTAAAAAAAGACAAAGACGACAACAACAGGTGGTTTTTACCCACATTTGGTTTCCACCTTATATCTTAGTGTTCTTGTGTGTTGCATATGTGTGATACTTTATTCTTCTTTTACTGCACTATCTAAAGAATTCTTGATATACTGATTAAAGTTTATTACATGATAATTTGGGTAATCTAAAGATCTTTGCATATACGCTAGATGCATTAAGTATAGTTGTGCATACACACTAGTTCACTAAGCTTAAGTAGCATATACGAACTAGTTTTTGAAAATTAAATTATTGATCTGATAATACTGATTCCCCCCCCCCCCGCCCCCAGATTCCAACACTTCATGACTCTGGTTAATCTTTACCCACATTTTTGTAGCAGACTAACAATGCATAAATTTTACAAGTTCTATTTGAGTAAGACCAAACAGAATGGAATTATTGGCTTTAGAATTGTTCCCCTATAATTTTTTACCATGTGCATAAGTGGGAGGAATATCGGGGACATTATATTCTAATAGTACTAAAGTCCAAACATCTACTCCCAGGGACATAAGATATGCTTCCATTCTCATTTTCCAAAAAGCATAGTTGGTCCCATCAAAGATTGGTATTATTATTGTTGGCATTATGATGTATGTGTTGTACTTGATGGCAACCCACTTATGGCAAAATAACTCACTTGTATATGGTAACTAGATGAATCTACATAAGAGATATTAAATGTGACATAATGCATGACAGTAATGTTTACAGATATGATGAAATGCAGGGCAGCTTCAAGGAATCAGTTCAGAAGGCAACTCTCTTAGATGAACGATCATAGTATAGCAAGTAAACAACAAAGAATGATAGATCAGTCTTCAAAGAATGAAGAAAGAGAGGTATATGCAGGTTCACCATTGACCAAGTTGTGTATACATGTTGGTTCACTGTATACAAAGTCGTGTATACGTACACATGCACTTTCACAGAAGGAAAAGCATGTATACCTTGGAAAACTAAATTTTTGGTCTGAAGTATTTGGTCCATGGTATTTTGATCCATGGTATTGGTCCAAGGTATCTGGTCCGAGGTATTGAACCTAGGTATTTGGTCCAATGTATTGGTCCTAAGTGGTTTTGGTCCATGGTATTGAGAAATGCCTAAAACTATATAAGGAGGAGAAGATCATTAGGCCAAAGTGTGCAAGTATCGAGTATCTAATGAAATGTGAAATCTAATATGCAGGTTATTAGCTTATGGTGTTGTGCTCAGGATGAACCTTAGCATTTGATGAAGAATAAGATCTAATGATGTATTAGGATCTTGAGGGTTGAAGTGAATTATATTTATATGGTTTGATCATGTATTTGAATAACTGGCGCATGTAGTAGTCTGTAAATATGATGATCTGGGTATTACTGAAGTCTGGAATAGCTATAATGTTTAAATCATCATTTACATATCTCTACGCATGTTCACATTATAAAGAAGTGTATACAGGTTGGTTCTACATATCAAAGTAGAATATACCTTATAAAATATGTTTTAGTTTCTTATGTTTGCTGTTGTAGTGTTCTGGGTTCTAGCTTGGGTTCTGGTTACTGTATTCTGGTGACAACATTCTAAATAATCAAATTGATGGTTTGTCAAAGTGATTGATTGATTCAGTTGTGGTTGGTTTGAAAGGAGATTGGTTGATGTAGATGATTGAATGATGTTGTTGATGGATCCAGTCTGAAAATTTATGAAACGTGGTCCCTGTTAGAAAAGAGAAGGTTGTAGCCTTCTGTAGGCCAACACCTACATACTAGTAAACATATCATCTACTACAAGAGCTAGGGGGTTGTAGCTCCCTCCCAGTAAAAGATGGAGAATGAGAGAAGGTTGTAGCCTTCTACAGGTAAAAGCCTGCGTACTAGTATAATACTACACCAATACAAAAATTGTAAATAGAATTTTCTTATTATTAAAAGAAGACAAAGACGACAACAGTAGGTGGTTTTTACCCACATTAGGTTTCCACCTTATATCTTGGTGTTCTTGTGTGTTGCATATGTGTGATACTTTATTCTTCTTTTACTACACTATCTAAAGAAATCCTGATATACTGATTAAAGTTCATTACACGATAATTTGGGTAAATCTAAATATCTCTGCATATACAATGGTTGCATTAAGTATAGTCACGCATACACACTAGTTCGCTAAGCTTAAGTAGCATATACAAATCAGTTTTTGAAAATTAAATTATTAATATGATAATACTGATTCACCCCCCCGTCAATATTTCCAACAATTGGTATCAGAGTAGGTCCTTTAGAAGAAGCTTGATCGCTTGAAGGAAGATCCATCATCATGAGTAATCAAGAAAGCGGGGGATCCATCAGACCGCCAATATTTGATGGGAGAAACTTTGTTTACTCGAAGGTAAGAACCACAACCTATCTTCAATCACTTGGAATAGATGTTTGGGAAATCATGGAAGGAGGATATACATTTCCATCAGCAATTCCTACAGATATGGCAGGTAAAAAGCAATATGAAACCAATGCCAAGGTTGTCAATACATTATTGGGAAGTATGTCACAATTAGAGTTTGTCAAAGGTATTAAGCTCAAATCAGCCAAAGAAATGTGGGACAAAATCATTCTAAGCTACGAAGGAGACTCTCAGGTAAAACTTGCTAAACTATAAACTCTCAGAATTCAATATGAAAATCTCAATATGCACAATGATGAAAGTATAGCTAGTTACATCTTATGTATAGATGAGGTTGTTAATTGCATGAAGAATCTGGGTGAAGAGATAAAGGAAGTTACCTTAGTTGAAAAAGTTTTAAGATCCTTGTCTGCTAAATTTGAATCAAAATTATCTACCATAGAAGAAAAGTATGATCTACAGACTATTACTATGACACAACTTCACGGAATCATAACTACCTTTGAGATGATAAAAGTAGGTCCATCGGATATGAGAGAAGCTAAATTTAAAGCTTCAACAAAAGGAAATGAAGAACTCAATGAATCAGGACATATTTCAAAAGGAGAAGAAGAAGCAAACTTTGTCAAGAACCTTCAACAGGGTTCCTGAAGATTCAGAGGTAAACTACCTTTCAAATGTTTAGCCTGTGGTAGAGTCAATAATTACGCTGCCAAATGTCGTCATAAAGATAAATACAATAAAGGGAAGGAATCTGCAAAATGGAATAGAAAACAAAGTGTAAGTAAAAAGAGCTATTATACTTATGAAGATAGTGATGGTCTATCAAATAGTGATGAAGATGAAAATAGTGATGACTATAGACTTTTGATGGCTTCTAAAGATGATGAATTTTTGGATGCTTTAGATGAAGATGATCTTTATGAAGAAATTTCTAAACTTAAAATCTGTTTATAACAAAAGAATATTATTATAGATACCTTGACATACCAACTTGTTGAAAGAGAAAAACACAATGAAAAACTAGAATGTGAAATTGTGGGTCTAAGAAAAGATCTTGAGAAAACAAAAGCTCTCAATCTTAGATTTACTAAAGGATCAGAAACATTAAATGAAATTATCAAAGTGCAGTGTTCTCCTCTGATAAAGACAAGCCTTGGATATACTGAAGAAGCATCTCAATCACAGAAGTTGTCAACCTCCACTAAAAGCTATCTTGATGCAGCAAAGAGTAGTGAACAGTTTGACAATCGTCAGCAATGGCATAAAGAAGACCACCAGGTAAACCAGACTCAATTTACTTCAAGGATAAATAGAAGCCACATCCAACCTCAGGTAAATCGTACTCAATTTGCTTCAAATATGAATATCAATAGAAACTACAATCACCAGGTCAGTAGATTTGATAATCGCGGGAACTTCTTTAATGGTCAATGTTTCTCATGTCATAACTTTGGACACAAAGCTAATCAATGTGTTTCTTACAAAACCATCATGACTAGAGAAGCATGAAATCAAAGGAATGTGACAAGGATCAAGAAAAGTTCCTATAATAAATTTTCTCTTCTTGAAAATGAAATAGAATGCTCAATTTGTAACAACTTTGGCCATGAAGAATCTGAATGTAGGAGTAAATTAATGAAAATATCTCAAAAGGAGAAAACTCCATTAAATCCAAAAATATGGAGACAGAAAAAACCAAAAACAAAAATATGTGGTATAGCCTTGTATGCAGAGGGACAAGAAAACCAATGGTACATCGACAGTGGATGCTCAAAACACATGACAGGAGACAAAGAAAAACTACACTCATATAATGCCTTAGAAAATGAAAAGAGTTTCTCATTTGGAAACGAGACTCCTGTTGTCATAAAAGGTAAAGGCTCTGTTTTCTTGAAAGAAAAAGTTAAATCTGGAAATGTTATGTATGTTTATGGCTTAAATCATAACCTGTTGAGTGTGAGTCAAATGTGTGATCAAGGAAATGAAGTAGTGTTTCAATCAAATGGATGTGTTGTTCGTGAGATTGATACAGGAGAAACCATGATTAAAGGTAAAATAAATCTAAACAACCTATACATACTCAAGGGAGGACAATAACAGTGCTATCTAAGAAAAAATGATGAAAAATGGTTATGGCACAGAAGATTGGGACATCTAAGCTTTTCTCAAATAAGAAAGGCATGTAGATTCCAAGTTGTTCGAGATCTTCTAGATATCAACATTCCTTTAAATACTATATGCAAATCATGTCAATTTGGTAAGCAAACTAGATCTCAATTCATCGAAAAAGAAGGATCAGCTAGTAAGCCTCTTGAACTTGTTCATACTGATTTAAGTGGACCATCAAGGAAAAGGTCACCTCGTGGAGAAGAATACTTTATACTGTTCATTGATGATTTTTCTAGAATGTGTTGGATAGGTCTTCTAAAGCATAAAGATGAAGCATTTTAAAAGTTCAAAGCTTTCAAAGCATTGGTTGAAAATGAATCAGATCACAAAATCAAATGCCTCAGATCTAATTGAGGAGGGGAATTTACCTTAGACGAATTATTTGACTTCTATGAAAAACATGGAATAAAAAGGAAGTTCTCCACTGCAAGGAATCCTCAGCAAAATTGAGTGGTAGAAAGGATGAATAGAACTATTCAACAAATGGCTTGTGCTATGCTAAATGAATCTGGAACTCCTACAACCTTCCAGGGTGAAGCCACATTCGCCACCATCACTATTCTCAACCAAGAAAATGTTCGGGTAAACATCTCTCAAACTCGACATGAACTTTGGTATGGTAAAACTCCTACTCTAAAGTACTTCAAAGTTTTTGGAAGCAAATGTTACATCGAAAGGACTGATGAAAAACTTGGTAAGTTTGAACCTAGATCAGATGAAGGTATTCTTCTTGGCTACTCTTCTCGAAGTAAAGGATATAAATGTTATAATAAAAGACTTGGGAAAATTATTGAAAGTATTGATGTTGTAGTTGATGAAGCATGCAAAAATCCAAAACAGATAAAAATCGAAGATCATGACAATGAAGAACATGAGGACCATTTTCCCACATCAAATCACACTGATTTTGAAGAAGAAACCAATGAAGCACCAGAAGAGAGATAATGATAGAAGAAAAGACTGTCCAGATATGTTTAGAAAAATCATCGAGAAACTCAAATTTTGGGGGAAAAAGGGGCAGGTGTGCAGACAAGAAGAAATATTATCGAAACCTCAAGCTATCTAGCATTACTATCTTCCATTGAACCTCAAAATGTAAATGAAGCATGCAGAGATGAGTTTTGGATCAAGGCCATGAATGAAGAACTTGAGAAAATTGAAAAGAATAATACTTGGGAGTTAGTTCCTAGACCTCATGATAAGAATATCATAGGAACTAAATGGATATTCAAAAACAAGCTGAACGGAAATGGAGAAGTTATTAGAAACAAGGCCAGACTTGTTTGCAAAGGATATGCTCAACAAGAAGGTATAGATTTTGAAGAAACCTTTTCACCTGTTGCTAGACTTGAAGCCATAAGAATGTTTCTTGCTCTTTCTAGTTTTCAGAAGTTAAAATTATACCAAATGGATTTAAAATCTGCATTTCTTAATGGAGACTTAAAAGAAGATGTCTATATTTAACAACCAGAAGGATTCATTCTTGGAAATGATGCAAAACTTGTATGAAAACTTAGAAAAGATCTCTATGGTCTAAAACAAGCTCCAAGAGCATGGTATTACTGTCTTGACAAATATCTCCATCAACAAGGTTTTTCAAAGGGGTCAGCAGATCGCAATCTATATACAAAGATGGACACTGATAAATTGCTAATAGTTGTTGTGTATGTTGATGATATCATTTTTGGTAGTAATGAATAATTCATGAGTCAAAATTTTGCCTCAGTAATGTAGCAATAATTTGAAATTTCCTTGCTTGGAGAGCTTACCTATTTTCTTGGTCTACAAGTTCAACAAAATAAAGATGGTATTTT
Source organism: Pinus taeda (assembly GCA_000404065.3). Lineage (NCBI taxonomy): Eukaryota > Viridiplantae > Streptophyta > Pinopsida > Pinales > Pinaceae > Pinus > Pinus taeda. The sequence goes on along the minus strand of APFE030266777.1, from coordinate 11,930 downwards.
TCTCTCACAAACCAAATATCTCAAACAGATCCTGAAAAAGTACGACATGGAAGATTCTAAACCAGTATGTACCCCAATGGTAATAGGATGTAGTCTTAGCTCAAATGATGAATCAACAGCAGTACATCAACCAACTTACAGATCCATGATTGGCAATCTGCTTTATCTAACAGGTACCCGACTGGACATCATTCATGCAATGAGAATAGTTGGAATATTCCAAGAAAATCCTAAGGAAACACACCTTCAGGCAGTCAAAAGGATTTTCAAATATCTTCAAGAAAAATAGAACTTTGGTTTATGGTATCCTAGAGATATAGATCTTACACTTCATGCATATACAGATGCAAATTGGGTAGGAAGTGTTGATGATAGAAAAAGAACTAGTGGTGGTGCATTCTATATGGGTTCCAGGTTAATGTCTTAGTTCAACAAGAAACAAAGTTCAATTGCATTATCTACAGCTGAAGCAGAATACGTGGCCACTACATCTTGCTGCACAAAACTACTTTGGACGATGCAAACCTTGCAAGACATTCAGATCACATGTACTCCACCCATCTCCATTCTATGTGATAATGCAAGTTCCATAAGTATTTCAAAGAATCCAGTCATGCATTACAAGACCAAGCACATACCCATCAACTATCATTTTCTACATGAACAAGTGCTTGAACAAAAGGTCAAACTGGAGTATGTTCCCTCCAAAGAATAGGTTGCTGATATATTCACTAAACCACTGCCCAAAGAGACATTTGAATATCTCAGACAAAAGTTGGGAGTAGTTTCTACATCATCCTGGTGTTAAATCCTATTTTCTTCAAATAAAGGTGGTTATACATGAGTTTCATAAAACGTAGTCACGTACACACGCGGTTTCTGTGGGCACAATCGCATATATGTTGGTTTGAAGGAAAGCGGTAGGCCAGACTTAGGAAAAAAGGGTCTACCATTGTTCTACCAATTATTTGCTGTATTTGATGATGGTTTCACTCTGCTGATAACATGTGGAAATATGTTGGTTCTCATAAAGTTGTTGATAACTTGATGTATATCTGATTGATGATGATGCTTTGATATCTCTTACTAACATATGCAATGATAAGATCTGACAGTGAATAGGTGGAACAGGTTCAGGGGGAGAACGTGGTTGATGATAGTTTGGGAATTAATGATGGACATATATAGGTTATTGGTCTGGATGCTGATTGACAGATGTTGTTGATGATGCAGATCATATGATAGTTGTTGATTACTATCGTGGTCTTGTTTAAGATATTTGGTTTTTGTTTTATATGTCATGTACATATTTTAATGTAAAGGTCATGAAAGTACCTAATTTGTAACCCCACTATGCATGGGATGGATGATGTAATGTTTTCATTTTGACATGTATAAACAATTGGTATATCCCCACTTGGTTGGGTGGATGAGTCAAATTTGGTATATCCCCACTTGGTTGGGAGATGGATGTATGTATGAGTCATTGGTGATAGGAAATTAATTTGTGATGTATGGATAGGGTCATGTTATTCTTTTAGAACATCTTTTTGCAGACTTTTCTTATGCTCAGGGGGAGCATGGACTCGATCATGGGAGCTCAATCAGCACACTTCAGCATATTAGAGATTTCATCATGCATTGAAGGGAGCATGACCCTTTGCCCTTGATGTCAAAGGGGGAGAGTGACTTGGTGTGCTTATTGTTGCCATCAAGTCCAAAGGGGGGAGATTGTTGGCATTATGATGTATGTGTTGTACTTGATGGGAACCCACTTATAGCAGAACAATTCACTTGTATATGGTAACTAGATGAATCTATAGAAGAGATATTAGATATGACAGAATGCATGACAGTAATGTTTACCAATGTGATGAAATGCAGGGAAAATTCAAGGGATCAATTCAAAAGGCAACTCACTCATATGAAAGATCACAATATAGCAGGTAAATAGCAAAGAATGACAGATTAGTCTTCACAGAATGAAGAAAGAGAGGTCTACGCAGGTTCATCATTGAACAAGCTACATATACACGCAGGTTCACTGTATACAAAGTCGCGTATACGTACACACACACTTTCACAGAAGGAAAAGTGCATATACCTTGGAAAACTAAATTTTTGGTCCGAAGTATTTGGTCCATGGTATTTTTATCCATGGTATTGGTCCAAGGTATCTGGTTCGAGGTATTGAACCTAGGTATTTGGTCCAAGGTATTGGTCCTAAGTGGTTTTGGTCCATGGTATTGAGAAAGGCCTAAAACTATAAAAGGAGGAGAAGATCATTAGGCCAAGGTGTACAAGTATCGAATATCTGATGAAGTGTGAGATATAATATGCAGGTTATTGGCTTATGGTGTTGTGCTCAAGATGAACCTTAGCATTTGATGAAGAATAAGATCTAATGATGTATTAGGATCTTAAGGGTTGAAGTGAATTATCTTTATATGGTTTGATCATGTATCTGAATAATTGGTGCATGTAGTAGTTTGTAAATATGGTGATCTGGGTATGACTGAAGTCTGGAATAGTTGTAACGTTTAAATCATCATTTATATATTTGTACATAGGCTCACTTTAGAAAAGAAGTGTATACATGCTGGTTCTACATATCATAGTAGCGTATACATCATAAATTTGATTTGCATATCTGTATGTTTGTTCGCCTTGAGAAAAGCGTGTATGTATGCAGGTTTGACACATGGAAGTAGCGTATACCTTATAAAATATGTTTTAGTTGCTTCTGTTTGCTGTTGCAGTGTTCTGGGTTCTGGCTTGGGTTCTGGTTACTGTATTCTGGTGACAACATTCTGAATGATCAAAATGATGGGTTGTCAAAGTGATTGATTGATTCGATTGTGGTTGGTTCTAAAGGATATTGGTTGATGCGGATGATTGAATGATGTTGTTGATGGATCTAGTCTAAAAATTAATGAAACGTGGTCCTTGGTAGAAAAGAGAAGGTTGTAGCGTTCGGTAGGCCAAAACCTATGTACTAGTAAACATATCAGCTAGTACAAGAGCTAAGGGATTGTAGCTCCCTTCTAGTAGAAGCTAGAGAACGAGAGAAGATTGTAGCCTTCTGCAAGTACAAGCCTGCATATTGGTATAAGAATGCACCAATACAAAAATTGTAAGCATAATTTTCTTATTATTAAAAGAAGATAGAGACGACAATAGCAGGTGGTTTTTACCCACATTTGGTTTCCACCTTATATCTTGGTGTTCTTGTGTGTTGCATATGTGTGATACTTTATTCTAATTTTACTACATTTCCTAAAGAATTCCTAATATACTGATTAAAGTTCATTATGTGATAATTTGGGTAAATCTAAAAATCTATACATATACGCTGGTTTCATTAAGTATAGTCACATATACACGCTAGTTCACTAAGCTTAAGTAGCGTATACAAATCAGTTTTTGAAAATTAAATTATTGATCTGATAATACTGATTCACCCCCCCCTTAGTATTTCCAACACTTCATGACTGTGGTTAAGATTTACCCACACTTATGTATCAGAATTGCAATGCATATATTTTACAAGTTCTAATTGAGTAAGACCAAAGAGAATAAAATTATTGGCTTTAGAATTGTTCCCATATAATTTTTTACCATGTGCATAAGTGGGAGGAATATCAGGGACATTATATTCTACTAGTACTAAATTTCAAACATCTACTCCCAGGGACATAAGATATGCTTCCATTCTCACTTTCCAAAAAGCATAGTTGGTCCCATCAAAGATTCGTATTATTATTGAGTTTTATTATTGTTGGCATTATGATGTATGTGTTGTACTTACTGGCAACGCGCTTATAGCAGAACAACTCAGTTGTATATGGTAACTAGATGAATCTACAAAAGAGATATTAAATGTGATAGAATGCATGACAGTAATGTTTACAGATGTGATGAAATGCAAGGTAGCTTCAAGGAATCAGTTCAGAAGGCAACTCACTGAGATGAAATATCACAGTATAGCAGGTAAATGGCAAAGAATGATAGATCAGTCTTCACAAAATGAAGAAAGAGAGGAGTACGCAGGTTCACCATTAACCAATATATGTATACATGCAAGTTCACTGTATACAAAGTCGGGTATACATACACACGCACTTTCATAGAAGGAAAAGCGCGTATACCTTGGAAAACTAAATTTTTGGTTCGAAGTATTTGGTCCATGATATTGGTCCAAGGAATCTAGTTTGACGTATTGACCCTAGGTATTTGGTCCAAGGTATTGGTCCTAAGTGGTTTTGGTCCATGGTATTGAGAAAGGCCTGAAACTATAATTGGAGGACAAGGTCATAGGCCAAGGTGTGCAAGTATCAGATATCTGTTGAAGTGTGAGATCTAATATGCAGGTTATTGGCTTATGGTGTTGTGCTCAGGATGAACCTTAGTGTTTGATGAAGAATAAGATATAATGATGTATTAGGATCTTAAGGGTTGAAGTGAATTATCTTTATATGGTTTGATCATGTATCTAAATAAATGGCACATGTGGTTGTCTGTAAATGTGATGATCTGGGTATGACTGAAGATTGGAATAGCTGTAATATTTAAATCATCATTATATCTATACACAGGTTCACTTTAGAAAAGAAGCATATACAAGTTGGTTCTGCATATCAATGTAGCGTATACATCATAAATTTTATTTGCAGATATGTACGCTGGTTTGCCTTGAGGAAAGTGTGTATGCAAGCAGGTTCGACACATGGAAGTAATGTATACCTTATAAAATATGTTTTAGTGGCTTATGTTTGCTATTGCAGTGTTCTGGGTTCTGGTTACTATATTCTGGTGACAACATTTTAAATGATCAAATTGATGGGTTGAAAGTCATTGATTGATTCGGTTGTGGTTGGCTCAAAAGGAGATTGGTTGATGCAGATGATTGAATGATGTTGTTGATGGATCCAGTCTGAAAAATTTATGAAACGTGGTCCCTGGTAGAAAAGAGAAGATTCCCTAATCATCCACCTTGCAAACTGTCTCTGCCATTTGTCTACTCTCTCCCATCGCACCCTACAGAAGGGCTTTCCAGTATGCATTGCACTTTTTGCACTAAGCAGGTGAGATGCATCGCACCCTTAGCACTGAGCAATTTGTATGGTCCACTTTTGACCAGTTCTGAGCAATTTTCTATGGAGAACTTCTGGGAGATGATGTAATTAGCTAACCTTGTTCCTTTAGGGCATGAAACAACATTTTTAGGGACTTAGAAGCCCTTGGTTTATGGACATATGTGATTGGGGTTGCAGTGCCCAAATGTGTCTATAACATATAGCTTTAAATAATTTTTAGAACAAAGATTATCCTCTGAACAAAAGTGGACCACAAAGATGTTGGGTTATGACTTTGAAATCATCTACAAAAAAGGGAAGCAAAATGTGGTGGCAGATGCACTCTCA
>APFE030266774.1:0-12756 GCA_000404065.3 Pinus taeda | reverse complement strand
GGTAACGAAGACGAAGTTGGTTCAGTTAACTAAGTTGAGGTTGAGCTAATAAATTCTTTGGTCGGTTTAATTGACAAGTTAAAATTGTTTCAGGGTTTTATTTAGTTACAGATAAAAATGACAAGGGTTAAAGACCATGGATTAAAGTAGCACATAACACACAATATCTCTGCCATTAACTATCTGCTGAAAAATTAGCACGAATGATAGAAGGCGTAGCTAATACCAGAAGGATATAAATACCGGCGCGAGGGACTAGCCAATACCAGAATGATATAAGAACCATGTTTAAAGTAATGAAAGGGAGAGATACAGATACAGATACAGATGCAGGGCCATTTGTACATACCTAGAATTGGGATTCGATTTCATTTCTTTAAGCCAGGTAATTGGGATTAGCGAGGTAGGCTTATTTCATTCATTTCGCTGAGCAAAAATACAAGGTTATCAAATGGAATTATTTCTCACAGCAGAACAGAGATGAACAGAAACAGTGAAATTAAATAAAATCTGATCCCTACCATTTCTGAGAGATAATCCATCTCTGAGCCCAAAAACTGTTAAGCAACTCAACTTCCCTGCCCTTTTCTAGCCAGCTTCCTCCTGTATCCCACACAACCATGACCGACTCAAACACAAACTCCACAAAGACAAACCCAAACTCAAATCACACCGACAACTAAACACAAGAGCATAACCTGACCGGATATGGACAAAGGAGGAGGAAGATGCTAGCAAGATTATAAGACTTAACATGTATATATAGGTTTTCCCCAGCTCCCTTCAACGGCTAGAAGAGTTTTACCGCCTCTACTTTGGAATGGTTACATAAGTTCCCTGTTCTCTCTTCAATTGAATCGACGCCTTTGAAAATAGGTTGGTTTGATGCTTTTTTTTTGGTCCGGGTTCGGCGGATGCTTTGGTTTGTTTGGTTTTTTTCTTTGTGGTCTTCCTAACGCACATCTTGCCAATAGAGTTCCAATTCATGCTTTTACCGTGCTTTTTTGGTCCGGGTTCGGCGGATGCTTTTGATTGTTTCGTTATTTTTTGTGGTTCTTTCTAACACACATCTGGCCAATAGAGTTCTAATTCATGTTTCTACCATTTTTTTTATTACATTTGGTTGGTAACATTATTATGGATTTCTCGTTAATTCTTAGATTTCTTGTTAATTCTTGGTGGGCATTTTTACATTTTATTTATTTTTTAAGATGTTTGAAACAGGGTGTTGAAAGGCTTAATTACTCTAGAGTTTGCCCACATTTCATATTTTGTTATTTATTCTTAATTTTATTTCATAGTTATATAAAGTTTATGGATATTACTATTAATTTTTTTCTTTTAAATTGTAAAGCAATAGGTATGTAGCAGAAATTTCCAAAACTATTTTTTATTTAAAATGCTAGTTGAAGTATTTATTTTAAAATTAAAATGAACAACTATGTTACATTATTATTAGCTTAAGAAAACATTTTTCAATAATTATTGATTTACCTTATGATTTATAGAAAATTATGGTAAGAAATATCTTTGGATACAATGCTATTAGGTTGACACTTTGCAAGATTGAGGCATGATATATGTTATATGCCTCAATGAAAAATATAAATGTATAATTTACTTTACTACAATAACTTGGTAAACCATGGGCTACCCAAAGAGCCTAGAAATATTATTTTTATTTTATTTAAAAGTTTGTTGTGGCAAGCCATGAAATTGACCCTTGAGAAAAATTTTCATTTACCAAAACAGTTAGGCAATTACTCACCTCCCAAAGATAAATTCTTTGTTGGGAACAGAAAGGGAGGAGACTTTCAAAGGAAAAACCTGAGGTTACTGAAAAAAGAGAGACATAGAACATAGAGTTCCTACGCTCATTGGTCAGTGGAATTCCATTTGAAGCCTAAGTGCAACCAGTGGAATTTCATTTGAAGCCAAAGTGCTCAAGCTAATGCCTAGATTGTAGCTAGCTTGGACTAGGTGGTCTTGAGCAAACATGTGAAGGTTCTTGATTTGAAAAATGTTTTGGGAGCGAAAAGGATTGGGAGAGAAATAGAAGTGATTGCAATTCTCATTGGTCGGAACAAGAGATATTAATGTCTTTAATAAGTAATGTATAGAAATAACAAATGATTTTTTCGTAATTGTGGTGGTTACCATTATCTTGTTTGAATGAGTTCTATGAGAATTTAGAAGAGTTTGAGGTCCCGTCATGCCTTCCCTACAAAAAAGAGTAAATGAAGATACATGAAAACCCGCAAGTAAATGAACATACATGAAAACCCACAAGCTTGACAGTAATTTATGAGGTAGGAGGTTAATTCCAGGAAAAATTGGTTAGCAATAGCCTAGAACAGTCATGGCTTCCGTCCGCAAAAAGTAAATGAACATACATGAAAACTCGTGTGCAAACTTTACACCGGGCCGACAACTAGATTGCTTTTTGTTGAAATAAATTAATCATAACAGAGCTCAGCGTATATGATAAGTGTGACAGATATTTCAATAACCCAAAGTCATGGAAAGAAAAATCCTTAGTAAAATTATTATTGCCCAATTACTAAGAATTGTAGCGTGAGTTTATTTATTAAAAAGGAAAAAATAAATAAATAAATAAAAATAAGGTAATGAGGATTACAAATTTCACTCAAAAACATGCATCTGAACCCTAGTTATTAACAAGAAATGAAGAAAATGTAAATAAGGAAAAATGGCTTTATTAACAAATCATTTTCTTCCTATAATTACTAGTTTATTATTAGTCACACAAATTTAACTTATATTTGGAAAAGATTGATAATTACCAAAACCTAAAAGATTAATAAACTACAAAAAGTTATTTGCTACTATTTATTTACTACTTGTTATTTTATGGTAAATAGGGAAATAGTCCTATAATACTTGTTATTTTATGGGAAATAGGGAAAAAGACATACAGAGGAAAGCAAGTTGAACTTAATTACATGTATTTGATTAGAAAACTAAGCTCATAATAACTATTAAACTAGCTAATTGAAGAGACGCGAAACAAAAAATGAAAATTCTATTATTTAATTATTATACCCAACATTTATTTAAACACTCGGATTGAAAATATATATATAGATATATTACTGTAAAAGGACTCTATGATATTGCCGTCAACCCAAATTTTGCAGAGCCACTATACGAAAATTATTAATAAGCTTGGACTCGGTTTTTCAAAAGAAACTTCTATACAGAACTTGTATTCCACCCAAAAAAATGTCGGAAACAAAATAAAAAACAAGAAAAAAGACGAAAAAGGATATAGAAACGAACAAAATAAAAAATAAGAAAAAGGACGAAAAAGGATATAGAAACGGATGGCATTAAAATTTATCCCCTCGTAACCCTACGATTTATGTAAACACAACTCAAAATCCTTGGCTCCATAACTTTATGGCCATTGGCTGTAAATATGCGAAGGAAAACACTACTTTACATTTCAGTACCAAGAACAGTCAAGTGCCAAAACCTGGGTTCAGCTTGGGGCTGCAAACTCCACAAATTTGAAAACATTCTCCTACGGAATCAATCATTATAAGGAGAAAAATGACGCATTCCATAATTAGGAGGTGGCATCAAACCTGCATTAGTAAATAGAGGAAGGGTTAAGAAAATTATACAAATGTTGGAAAACAAATGTGATTAAAAAGGAATTTTCCATATAATTCCATTAGTTAGTGAGAAGAATTACTAACACATTCTATGAATGGTTAGAAGAAGTAATCAAGTACAATATGTAAGCTTACCGGTACCAAACATTGGAGTGGATACCTTGATTGGTTCACCTTCCAAAACTCTGAACTCCAAGGAAGGGAAAGCCCTTGTGTAAGTGCAGTTCAAAGAGGGTTGGTGTAATAGCGCTAATAAAGAGAAAATCGAGCCCAACAGTTCGAAAAGGGTTGGTGTAATAGTCCTAATAAAGAGACAATCAAGCCAACAAATAAAATATCAGTTCAACTTCAAACAACTATTTTTGTAAGAAGAATCCTACCAAGAATAGCATGGAAACAAACAGTTGCAGAGCAAGCTCCCTTGAATGCATAATTTCCAAATGGCCTGAGTAGCGCCGAAGTGAGAGAGAGAGATGTAGTTACCATTGTAACTCCTCTTCCCCACTTAATCATCTGATTCCAAGCCCTTGGTTGTTGATTGTCAGATTAGCTAATTTGTAGTAATGCTCACAATTAATTAAGAATATACTCCACATTGTGAATCATAAAAATGAAATCTCACTTGCAGAATGGAAATGAAAACAACTAATGCAAAATGGAAAATAAATAAAACTAAATTACTTTTGCAGAAATGAAACTAATATCATAATGTCAGAGATAAGGAATGAAAGAAAGAAAACATAAATCACATATTACTCATACACCTCCCCGACAACGGCGCCAAAAAGTGATGAGCGCCAGTATTACAGCAAGAATGTTGCAACTCCTGGGGCTAACAACTTTACTTTATCAACCTGGGGTTCGTACAAACTTGGAGTTGACATTGTTGTATACACAAGTAAATGTGATGGGTCTTCTCTTTGTCACTGCTAAGTTGGCAATAGACCACTAAGGCTTTCCAAATCAAACTTCTATTGATTCAGAAGAAGCTTGATTACAAATGAGGGAAAGAGAAATCTACACTAAGAAAAATCTTGCCTACTGGAGTAAGGGAAAAAACTGAAATCCAATGCTAAAACACACCATTCTTCTAATGAACTGCTAAGAGGTTTTGCTTCAAAAGAATGCTAAGTTAACATGTATACAATCCTACTGTACTAGGCATGCAAATTAAAACATCAAACATTCTATTGTTGTGTATGTAAATGAACAAAATAAATCTGCTTTTCTTTTTATTTTTTTTATGTGAAAGTGTGAAAGCTAACTTCTTTTGGTGATGTGGCAGGGGGCTTAGGGATGATGGTGAATGGTCAAAAGGCTTGGGATAAGAGTAGGGGTCCTTTTCTATCTTCCTAGGGCCTTTTTCCATAATTCGGCCTCAAAACAGGCCACTACAGGTCAGCGTACAAGATGTCCTAATGCGTTTTACATGATGTCCTAAATTCCTACAGGATCCCCTGTACTCCTACAGGATACAACTGAGAGAAAAAGGAAGGATTTTGAAGGTGATGGAAGGCTTAGGGAGGATGAATGGTGGATGAAATGAGGCAAGGGAGTGTCTAGGACTCCTATAGAGCTCAAAACCAGAGTTGGGAGAGGTTGGATTTGCTCAACAAGCTTGGAGAAGTACTTTTGTGAAATGATGAAATTGTTGAGGGTTTTAGTGGAAGAAAGTGATGACCATGGATGGATGAAGTTGGAATGAGGTTGTTGAGCATGAAATCTCTTGGTACTTCTGAAACTCCTGCACTGAATCAACCATTGACATTTATACAAAAATCATGTAAACAAGAAGGATTTCTATTAACTAAGGAAAACAAAATTTCATGAACTAGTTGCCTATTTCACGTATGGGAAAAAATTGCAGAATAAGATGAAACATTGATGAGATATAATGTAATACTGAAGATAGAAGAAATGATAACTAAATCCTATTCTTGCAAACTGATCAAATGTTGGCCTAAGTAACAGAAAACCCTAAATTCCATGAGAAATCAGAGTTTTGTCTTTTTGGGGTTGCATAGGATATTTTTCCTCAAACCATGATCCCTGAAGGGAGGAGTGAGGAAAAATCCACCCGCTGACATCTTTTTGATGTTCTTTTATCTCTTCTAAGCTACTGCTGAAGTAAAGCACAAATGGAAACAAACTTAATCAAATCCACAACTACTTGCAATGAAATAATACTGAAGACAATTCAACCATTAATCTATGAAATCAATCTAAACATACAAATACAAGAAGAGGAGTCTATATTGCTTGGGTTTGGCCCTAACCCAAGAGCTTTAGCCCTGTGAGTCAACTCAGTGTTGAATCAAGGAAATGCTCATTCTCAATATCAAAATAAAAAATTACATCACAATGTCTTCCACAAGTCGTGAACTCAAAAATGACTAGTGTTTTTACAACAAAAATTTGAGTCCTAATGAGGCTTTAGGCCTCCTTATTTATACAATTGAATTCTCCAACGAATTCCTTAAATCTAGGGAGGCTCAAATCCCAAACTCGAGATAAACTAGCTCTTTAACTGCCACTTGCCCGACTGCATTTTGATCTCCATGACTTGGTTGCTTGCAACTCTGAGCGAGTGTGATTGATGGAGGAATATTCGAATGAGTGAGGAGTAAATGAGGAGTATCTACCTCCTACAACATCTCCTCCTTGTCTCATTCAATTTTCAACCCTTAATTAGCTAACATTTCCATGATTTTCTCTCAAAAACCTGCAATCAATGCACATTAGTCCACTAGGCATAATATCGCACTTTGACTCATCTCATAAAGCAAAATACAATCAAAATATGTAAGAAGTTATAAGAAGAGTTGTTTTGAATAAGATAGGAGGTGTATTAAGGTCCATATAGTTACCCAATGATGAGGCTCATCAATTCGTTTGGTGTGGACTACATCTCCTCGAAATGTCTCCAAGAGAGTGGCCTCTTTATTATTCTCGCCAAAAATGAAATTACAATAAGAAAAAAATCCTCCAAAATATTGCTACAAAATTGATCATTTGCTACTAAACTGACCTTTTTTGCTACCAAGGAGTTGTCTCTAAAATGCCACCAAAAACCTTCATTGGCTGCTATAAAATCAAGCTCCAAAAACCACTTACATACAAAAATACACAGACCAAATATAAGTCTTAAACGCTCTTGGCACATCGAAACATTATATCCTCAACAATATCACTTAATTTCAAATCTTTTGTGTTTATATTATGTTGGGGCTTCGCATCCCCAGGGTTGAGCTCGCAGAAATTGTGCCCCTTTCTTATTAAAAAATGGCATATATTTAAATTGTTGTTGTAACCATGTAATGTATATGGTGTATGGTTTAATCCCATCGGTGTATTATAATAATAATGTTATATCCGAACGTTACATCAAACAATATCCCATAATAATAATATTCCATGCATGTGCATATTGTTAGATTTCCATCCAATTACAAACAAAATGTTATACATATTCATTTGAACCATTCCCAATAATAAATAATGTAACACAATTGTTTGGTTTGTGTGCACATTTTTTGTAATGACTACAAAATGTTATACATATTCAATTGAACCCTTTGCAATAATAAACAATGTAACACATCTGTTTGTTTCGTGTGCATATTTCTTCTAATGGCTACTCATATGGTTGTCCACACATATATATTAACACCAACCTAGTTCATATATTCTGTCAAGAATTCAATATTAATATATAACGAACCATTCTATAGCACAAATATAAAACCAATAGGTTTCACCACCCACATCATCATCCAATCATGCGGCTATGTAGTAATGTATGTGGCAGAGTTGTCAGCCTTCGCTAGTGAATATTTATCAGACTTTAGTTTGGAAGAGATGCCAAGGTTGGCAGGCTCCACCCACCCCTTTTTCATCATACATGACATTCAAAACATATACATATTCTTTATTGTCTAGATATCACACCTTCTAGTCATGGCTCAATGGATAATTCGTTGAATTGTTGTTCCATAAGTTGTGGGTTTAAGCCCCATTAATGCCAACTATTTGACCAAATTAAGGCTTTTGGTGTTCTAAGGTGCCATGGGAAAGCCCCCCATTGGAGCACCTAATCTTCCAACTAGGTTTCCATGCATTGCCAGTTGAACTTTCCTCATCAATTGTTGATGTGTCATCTCCACACTATGTCAAGTGTCAATTCTAGAATGTGCCACATCACCCTTTGACTTTAACTTTTTTCCCATTGCTCAAAATCCTATATTTCACATGTAAACTCCATTCAACACAATTCAAGTTGTATTGATATTACCTTATCAAGCTCTTCAATGAGGCAATATTTCCATTGGCTTTTCAGAACTTTGAATTTTATGCCTTTTAATTAGGATCCTCTTGGATCACCTATCAAATCTTAACCTAACCTACCTGACCTATCCTACTCTAGTATGTACCTCTCTAGCCTAGCCTATGTTATCTTAACCTACTCTATCCTCTCTTATCATACCCTACTCTAGTCTAGCTTGCTCTAGCCTACTCTTGCTTACCATATTCTAGCCTATTCTAGCTTAGTCTACCCTAGTTTAACCTACTCTATACTAGCCTACCATAGAATACTCTAGCCTTCCAAGGCCTAACTTTTCGTATTCTAACCTATTGTAGCCTAGTGTCCTTTAGCCTTCTCTAACCTACTCTAAGTTATCCTATTCCAACTTACCCTAGCTTATCCTAGATTAGGCTACCCTATCTTACTCTAATCCTATGTTATCCAAGCCTAGACAAGCCTAATACAGTTTATCGTAGCCTACCCCACTCTAAGCTACTCTAGCCTAGCATATCCTACTCTAAGACTAGTGTAGTCTATTCTACTCTAGACTAACTTATCTAATCCAACCTAACTTAGCCTTGCCTTCCTTACTCTTTCTAACCATATTATATATCCTAGCCTATTCTAGCCTAGCCTAACTTACTTTAACCTAATGTAGCCTAGCTTACCTTAGCCTACTCTAGCCCAACCTACCCTAGCTTAGAATAACCTAGCCTAGCCTACTCTAGCTAGCTCAGCCTAGCATAACCTACTATATCCTAGCCTACTCTAGCCTAACCTAGCCTAGCTTACTCTAGCCTAGCCAAATACATCCTAGCCTACCCTACTCTAGCCTAAACGACTCTATCCTAACCTACTTTAGCTTATCATAGCTTAGCCTACACTCTAACCTATCATGACATAACCTACTCTAACCTAGCTTATTTTGGACTACTCTAGCCTAGACTAGCCTAGCTTACTCTACCCTAAGCATGGCCTACTCCATCCTACCCTAGCACAACCTATCATAACCTACTCTACTTTAGCCTAGCCTAGCCAACTCTATCCTAGCCTAGCCTAGCATAACCTAGCCTGACATAGCTTAGCCTGGCCTCGCCTAGCATAACCTACTCTAGCGTAGCCTAATCTAGCCTACCCAAGCCTACCCTAACCTACCTAGCCTAGCCTAGCCTAGCCTACTCTGGCCTAGCTTACTCTAGCCTAACCTAGCTGAGCCTAACCTGACCTAACCTATTCTAGCCTAGTCTACTCTAGCCTAGCCTACTCTTGCCTAGTCTAATCTAGCATAGCCTATCATTTCCTATTCTACCCTAATCTAGCCTAGCATAGCCTAGCCTGCTCTAGCCTGCTCTAGTCTAGCCAAGCCTAGCCTAGCCTAGCCCACCCTAACCTAGCCCAACATACTCTACCCTAGTCTATCTTACGAGAGCCTAACCTAGCCTAGCCTACACTACCCTAGCCTAGCTTACCATAGCCTAGCCTAGCCTACACTACCCTAGCCTAGCTTACCATAACCTAGCCTAGCCTGGCCTCACCTAGCATAAACTACTCTAGCATATCCTAATCTAGCGTACCCAAGCCTACCCTAACCTATCTAGCCTACCCTAATTTAGCCTTGCATACTCTAGCCTGGCCTAGCCTATCCTACTCTAGCCTAGCTTACTCTAGCCTAACCTAGTTGAGCCATCTGGCCTGCCCTATTCTAGCCTAGCCTACTCTTGCCTAGTCTAATCTAGCATAGGCTTTTGTTGCCTATTCTACCCTAATCTACTATACAATAGCCTAGCTTGCTCTAGTCTAGCCAATCCTAGCCTAGCCTAACCTAGCCCAACCTACTCTACCCTAGTCTAGCTTACAAGAGCCTAGCCTAACCTAGCCTAGCTTACCATAGCCTAACCTAGCTTAGCCTATCGTGATTTGGCATAGCTAGCCTAGCTTAGCGTAATCTAGCATAGCCTAGCCTACTCTAACCCAACATACCCCACTTTATCCCAACCTGGCCTAACTTACTCTAGCATAGCCTACTCTCACCTAGATTATACTAGCCTACTTTAGCCTACACTACTCTAGCCTACCCTAGACTACCCTAACCTAACCTAGCCTAGCTTAGCTTATACTAGCCTACCCTAGTTTGGGCTACCCTAGCCTACGCTAACCTAGTCTACTTAAGCCTAGCCTTCCCTACTCTAGCCTACCAACCTAGCTTAGCCTAGCCTACTCTAGTCTACCCTACTCTAGGCTACCCTAGCCTACCCTAACCTAGTGTACTTAAACCTAGCCTACTCTAGGCTATCCTGACATAGACTTCCTTAGCCTACTCTAGCCTGGCCTAGCCTACGCTACCCTACCATAGGTTAGCCAACTCTAGCCTACCCTACCCTACCATAGGTTAGCCAACTCTAGCCTACCCTAGCCTACCCTAGCTTAGCCTTCCTTATCTTAGCCTAGCCTAGTTTAGCCTGACCTCACCTAGCATAGCCTACCTAACATAGTCTAGCGAAGCCTACTCTACCATAGCCTAACTTATGCTACCCTAGCATAACCTACCTTAATGTAGCCTATCCTAGCCTAGCCAAACCTACTCTAGCATAGCCTATCTTATCCTACTCTAGCATAACCTACCCTAGCATATTGTAGCCTAACCTAACGTAACGTATTGTACCCTAGCATTGCGAACTTTAGCCTAGCCTAGATTGGCCTACTTTAGCTTAGCCTAGCCTATCCCAGCCTAGATTATACTAGCCTACTCTAGGCTACTCTAGCCTACCCTAACCTAGTCTACTTAAGCCTGGCCTTGCCTATTCTAGCCTACCAACCTAGCTTAGCCTAGCCTACTCTAATCTACCGTACTCTAGCCTACCCTGGCCTACCCTAACCTGGCCTACCCTAGCCTACTCTAACCTACCAACCTAGCCTAGCCTAACCTACCTTATACTAGACTACTCAAGTTTACCCTATTGTAGGCTACCCTACCCTAACCTAACCTAATCTACTTAAACCTAACATAGCCTACTCTAGGCTACCTTCACATAGCATTCCTTAGCCTACTCTATCCTACCCTACCCTACCCTACCCAACCATAGGTTAGCCAACTCTATCCTATCCTAGCCTACCCTAGCTTAGCTTACTCTATTCTAGCCTAGCCTAGCCTAACCTAGTTTAGCTTGGCATCACCTAGCATAGCCTAATTAACATACTCTAGCCTAGCCTAGCCAAGCCTACTCTAGGCTACCTTAGACTACCCTAACCTAGCCTAGCCTAACCTACTCTAACCTACCAACCTAGCCCAACCTGACCTATCTTATACTAGCCTACTCTAGTTTACCCTACTACAGGCTACCCTAGCCTACCCTAACCTAGTCTACTTAAACCTAACCTAGCATACCCTAGGTTACCTTAACATCACCTTCCTTAGCCTACTCCAGCCTAGCCTAGCCTACCCAACCATAGGTTAGCCAACTCTAGCCTACTCTAGGCTACCCTAGACTACCATAACCTAGCCTAGCCTAGCCTACTCTAACCTACCAACCTAGCCTAGCCTAGCCTAACCTATCTTATACTATCCTACTCTAGTTTACCCTACTACAGGCTACCCTAGCCTACCCTAACCTAGTCTACTTAAACCTAAATTAGCCTACCCTAGGTTACCCTAACATACCCTTCCTTAGCCTACTGCAGCCTAGCCTAGCCTACCCAACCATAGGTTAGCTATACCCTAGCCTACCCTAGCTTAGCCTACTCTAGCCTAGCCTAACCTATTTTAGCTTGGCCTCACCTTCCATAGCCTACCTAACATAGTCCGGCCTAGCTTACCCTAGCTTAGCCTACTCCTAGCCTAGCCTAACCTAGTTTAGCTTGGCCTCACCTAGCATAGCCTACCTAACATAGTTTAGCCTAGCCTAGCCAAGCCTACTCTAGCATAGCCTAGCTTATCCTACTCTAGCATATCCTACCCTAACGTAGTCTAGCCTAGCCTAGCCAAACCAAACCTACCCTAGCATAACCTAGCTTATCCTACTCTAGCATAACCTACCCTAGTGTATTGTAGCCTAGCCTAATGTAACGTACTCTAAACTAGCCTAGCGAACTTTACCCTAGCCTAGACTAGCCTACTTTAACTTTGCCTAGACTAACTTACTCTACCCTAGCCTACTCTAGCCTAACCTACTCTTGTCTAACGTACTCTAGGTTCGCCTAGCCTAGCCTAATAGCCCACCTAGACTACCCTATCCTAGCCTACTCTAGGCTACATTTTCTTAGCCTAGCCTAGCCTAACCTAACTTAATTTACCCTAGCCTATTCTAGCCTAACCTACTCTTGTCTAGCCTACTCTAGGTTTGCCTAGCCTACCTAGCCTACCCTATCCTAGCCTACTCTAGGCTACGTTTTCTTAGCCTAGCCTAGCCTAACCTAACTTAATTTACCCTAGCCTGTTCTAGCCTAACCTACTCTTGTCTAGCCTACTCTAGGTTCGCCTAGCCTAGCCTACTAGCCTACCCTGTCCTAGCCTACTCTAGCCTAGCCTAGCCTACTCTAGCCTAACCTACTCTAGTCTAGCATACTTCATCTCACCCTAGGCTAGCCTACCTTAGCCTACCCTAGCCTACTTTAACCTAACCTACTCTTTCCTAGCATACTCTATCCTAGCCTAACCTAATGTAGCCTAAGCCTAACCTACTCTAGCCCGTCCTAGACTACTATAACGTACCCTAGCCTACCCTACCTTAGCCTAATGTATCCTAGTCTATTCTATCTTAGCCTACTCTAGCCTACCCTAGCCTACCTTATCGTACTCTTGCCTATGCTAGCTTAGTC
>APFE030266773.1:607-12748 GCA_000404065.3 Pinus taeda | reverse complement strand
AATTACAACTAGGAACCTGCAGTGTAGCATTGTTCGATTGTTGCTAGACCCCTGTTGGGCTAGTAGGGATCGCCTCTATCCGTAGAGGGGATTTACCTATCCAACACTAGTTGATGTAGAAAATGCTTCACAAGATAAGCAATGGGAAACAGTCAAGAAAAAGAAAACAGCCCCCATCTCCAAGCCACTTCCTGAATCTAGCCCTTCCATTTGTATCCCTCCCATCCCTTCTGCCTCATCCCTCTCTATTGTTGGGGAGACGAATTGGTTCGAGCAACCAGAAACGTCGTGGGAAGATTCATTGATCACAGTGAGCCAAAAGATAACATGCAAGCATGTGCCCGCATATGTGTAGAAGTGGATCTAGGCAAAGGTCTTCTAGAGACCATTAAGCTCAGGTGGACGATTGGACCCACATCCAACAATTGGACTACGAACAGATTCCGTTCAAATGCAAGGTATGTCATGAATATGGCCATTTTGCCAATCGCTGCACTAAACTAGTTGATGTAGAAAATGCTTCACAAGATAAGCAATGGGAAACAATCAAGAAAAAGAAAACAGCCCCCATCTCCAAGCCACTTCCTGAATCTAGCCCTTCCATTTGTATCCCTCCCATCCCTTCTGCCTCATCCCTCTCTAACTCTTCCCTTCCTCCGCTAGACCACCCCCCTTCATCATCTAACCCTTTTCATATCCTTACCCCCCCACAAGATAATCCCCCCCCCCCATGCCCCAGCTAATGCCTCGATCCCCCCCCTCCACTGGTTATTTCCTCCTCCCTCCCCCTAGATCCACCCTCATCCAGAATTACTAGGAGAAACTCGAAAGAGCATGGTGCAACCATGGATGCACATAAGAAGAATGGGCCAGGAAGGAACTCTGCCAAGCAGCAGAGAGATGAACATGCCCATGGGCACTCAGAATCCCATAGAGTCCTATATCTTGGGGCAACATGATAAAGATACAGTACATAAGGAGCAGGGAGGGCGAGCAACTCTTTGTACCCCTCATTCTCAATGATGAAAGCCCTTTCCTGGAATAGTAGGGGACTAGGGAACCCCTCCAAACTAGTTGCCTTAAAAGATCTAATAAAACATGAGAAACCTGGAATTTTATTAATCCAAGAAACAAAACAAGGATAGCGAGAAATGAAAGGGATTATTGGTCAACAAAAACAGTATAATGGCAGCATCTGTGAATCAAGGGGAGCTTTCGGGGGAATCGCAACCCTCTGGGATCACAACATATGGAGTCTCATAACAGACATAGTCAGCCAGCACTGGATAAAGACTATTTTAGAGAGCACTACAAATAGCCAAAGGATAGTTATTTACAATATCTATGCCCCAAGCTATTACAAGGACAAAGAACAGTGTTGGGACACCCTCAAGGAAAATATAGATGAAGAAGAAAATAGTAGTATTATTCTGGGGGGAGATCTCAACCTCATTCTACGCTCCAATGAGAAAAGAGGAGGTTGTTTCTCTCCTGATCCTTACAAATCTCAACTGGAGGCCATCATGCAGGACCATGATCTTATTGATGTTGTCCCAAAAAATCATAGATTCACCTAGAACAATCGTAGGCTAGGCAAAGGTAATATCATGGAATGGCTGGATAGAATCCTGGTGAATGTCACACTCCTTTCTTCCTTCTCTACTGCTTATGCACCATCCTTCCCTCCTCGATTTCTGACCATTACCCCACAACTCTCGTTCTTGAAGCCCACTGCCCTTTGGGGCCCATTCCCTTCAAATATAGCCCTCTGTGGAATAGTAATCCAGCAGCCAAAGAAATCATTCAAAACACTTGGCGTAAGCACATAGAAGGATCCCCGAGGAAAATATGGGAAAAAAAAACTAAAAAGGATCAAATATGCCTTAAAATATTGGGCAAAAAATTGCTACATGGAGCCTAAGAAGGAAAAAAAAAGAGATCAAAGCCAAATTGGAAAATATACACAACATAATTGAGGAACGTGGGCTTCTGCAAAAAGATAAAGATCGTGAAAGTGATCTCTATTGCTAGCTATACCATGTCAACAGAGAAGAGGAGTAGAAATGGAGAATAAAGTCTGGGCAGCTATGGCTGCAAGGAGGAGATAAAAACTCGGCCTTTTTCCATAAGCAAGCAACTGCTCAAAAAATTAAGAACAATGTTACCTCCATCATAAATGGAGAAGGCAATCTTCAAACCACCCAAGGTGCTATTAGACAGGAACCTTCAGATCATTACAGAGCTCTCCTAACAGAAGTAAACGCGGAGGAAGATTACTCAGACCTACTGCAATATCTTCCCACTGGGATCAGCAAAGAAATCAATGATAGCCTGGTTAAGGAGATTGAAGAAGAAGAAATAAGAGGAGCTATTTGGACTCTCCAACCAGATAAAGCCCCTAGCCCAGATGGTTTCCTAATTTGCTTCTACAGAGCTTACTAGGGAACTATGAAAAAAGATCTTATCAAACTGATAAAATGGGTTCAACGCAAAGGCAAGATTGGAGGCTTTACCAACACCACCCATCTTGTCCTTATCCCCAAAGAGAACCACCCCACTCCTTTCTCTCATTTTCAACCCATTTCTCTTTGTAATTCTTCTTACAAAATCCTGACCAAAATACTTGCAACCCACCTCAAACCTCTCCTCCTTCACTCATCTCTGAAAATCAGGGAGACTTCCTAGCCAATAGGCAAATCTCTGACTCAATTCTCCTTGTCCAAGAAGCTATTCATTCCAGCCAATCTAGAAAAGAAAAAGGTTTTATTCTGAAATTAGATCTGGCCAATGCCTTTAACAAGGTTAGACACTCCTTCCTCATTGTTGTTCTTAGGAAAATGGGTTTTGTTGTGTCCTTAATCTCATCAAAGTTTGCATTTCAAGCCCTTGGATTTCTCCCCTTGTTAATGGCAGACCTGGACCTTCTTTCCAATCTTCGAGAGGGCTAAGGCAAGGCTGCCCCCTCTCCCCATATTTGTTCATCTTGATGGTCGAATCCTTTAGTAAAGCCTTAGATTAAAAACGACGAATTGGACTCATTACCGGCATTAAATTTGAGAATGGAGTCAAAAACATAAACCACTCACAATTTGTTGATAATACTTTGTTAATAGGAGGAGCCTTCATCATAATAGTATGCCATTTCAAAGCCCTCCTGGACAAATACATGAGCTATTCAGGAGGTATGGTCAGTCAACTAAAAAGCTGCATCTATGGTTGGAACACTACAGCTCAAACCCTCCATAGCATCGCCAACATCTTTGGGGTCCCTTGCAAATTAGATTGGGAGCACTTCACCTATCTGGGCATGCCTGTGAGTACTGGTCCACTGAAGCTGAAGTTTGGGATACCATTATAGATAAAATGAAAAGGAAAGTGCAGCAATGGGGCTCCACATGGCTCAACCCAGCAGGTCGCCTTGTTCTCCTAAAATCAAGTCTTTCTTCTCTCCCCCATACCAATTTTCACTTCTACAAGCTTCGGCCATTGTCCATAATAAAACGGAAATTATTCTCTGCCACTTATTTTGGCAAGGGGGGGGAAATGAGAAAAAGAAGTTCAATCTTGTAAGCTAGAAGCAGATCATTCAAACCCATGAATGTGGAGGGCTAGGAGTTAGATCTCCCAAGTTCTTAAATCTGGCTTATGGAGGCAAGATCGTCTGGAGATTCATTAGCGTACATCCTGCATGGTGGAAAAGATTGTTGGAAGCCAAATATCTAAATTGTCCAAGACAACAACTCTTGGACTACGATATACCCACCAGAGATAGCTCAAAAATATGGAGATTATGCAAGAAAGCAATCCCTTTTCTGACCCAAAACATCTCAAAAGTCCCCAAGGGAGGCAACAATATCAAAATCGGAGCTGATAAAATTATGGGAAAGAAACATATCAGCAGCCATCCTGGAACTGATCAAATTATTTCCTTCTTTTACAACATAAGGATCCATCATTTGGATCAGATTTCACAATGGGATTCCCACACTCAGATATGGATGGGGTCGACCTTTCCGCCCATACCCATAGATCTCAAGGCGAGTTTCGACAACCTCCAAGCTCATCTTCATAGCATTGCTCCCATTATAAAAAATGGCATTGACAACTTTCGTTGGGATCCTTCAGGTTCTAGCTACACTATTCAAGCTGCCCACCAGTATCTGTGTAGCAGCGAATACCCCACTCCTACTTGGACTCATTGGAAAGTTGTCAAGAAGTTTGAGGCCATACAAAATATCAAATTCTTCATCTGGACTCTCCTAAAGTGGAAAATCCTCACCTCTAACAATTTACAAAAGAGAGGCATTGTTGGACCTTCCCAATGCCCAAACTGTCAAGCTGTTGAAGAAACCATCCAGCGTCTCTTCATCGCCTGCCCATTTGCCATATCTTGTTGGAAAGAAATATCCCTAAGTGGCCATCACCCCTAGAGTCCCCATAACTCCATTGGGGAAGTTCTGAATCTCTGGAAGAAGAGCTATCCTTGGCCTCAGAAGAAGAACAGTATAGTTAAAAGGGTTTGGGACACTCTTCCCTACACCCTTCTGTGGAATATTTGGTTGGCAAGAAATCGCATGATCTTCAAATATAAGGAAACCATCATAAGGAAACTCTAAAGCAAGGCCAAAAGTCTAACTTTAGAAACCATCTCAGCTAAAAATCAGAAGCAAATTGATATCACTGACCTCTGTGTTGAAGAAAGGAACTTCATAAACTATTTGTTGGATAAAAGCAATAGTAATCAAAGTGAGAGTAACGTCAACAATCAACTTAACATCTCTAAACATAGTTGGAAAGTAAGATTGAACAACGAAGAGTTCTCAGTTTGGCTCTGAAGCAGCAATTCCCACTATCTCTTCTTCGATGGAGCCTCCAAATCTAACCCTGGAATATCAGGGGCAGGTGGAGTCATCTACAACTCCAATGGATATGTCAAAGCCACTTATGATTGGGGACTTAGACCCCTCTCCAACAATAGGGTTGAGGCTCTAGCTCTTTACCAAGGGCTAGTCCAACTTCAAAAACTTGGAATTAACAAAGCAATGATCTTTGGAGACGCATCTACCATCATCAGTCTCATGGTCCACAGTCGAAAGGCATCCAATGTTCTCCTCCATCAGACTATTAACATGTGTCAAACTCTAGCCCATCAAATTGTTGATCTTCGCTTCTTCCATGTTCTACGCTCTCTCAACAAGGAAGCGGACAATTGTGCCAATAGAGGATGTTGCAGACCCATAGGCAATCTCCTCTACAATACAGTAGAATCCCAATATTATCTTCCTTGACTTAAAATTCCTCATCATGGACTGTGGCAACTCAATTGGCTCTGTCCTTCGTAGCGACTTCAAGAAAAATCCTGTAAGTCCTCAGAATCATATCTTCCCTGCAAAATATCCAAATGCAATCTGCATTCCTCCCTTCAGTCCCGTTGCCCATGCTGCCCTGTCCCGACCTTCCCTCCCTCGTGATCTTCTCCTCACTCTTCCCATGATCTCATCCCTCCTCTCCCTTGGCCTCCTGTCATACCCCGCCTTCTTAACTATGGCATTCCCCCCTCATTCCAGCATTCTGGTTTTTTCTTGGTAGCTTTTGCCCCTCTCTGCGCTAGCTTGTTCCTCTGTTGTGTTGAGTCATTGGCCCCCTCTGATTCATTTCTTCACTACTCCTCTTACCCTCCTTCGCTCCGGCTCGATGGATCTACCTCTTTGCAAAGCCCTCCTCCCTCAGAGCTCTAAGTTTTTCGTGCCCTCCCTCCTTCGGCTCTTCAGTGCCTATCTCTTTGTCCCATGCTTTTCTTTGTTCCCGTGTGATTATTCCTCATCCCCCAACTCTCCTTTGTGCCCGCGTGATAATCCTTTGTCCCCCTGCTTTCCACCAGCAACATCACAGTGCTTCCTTCAGCCAGCGGTATCTCAGATTTGCTTCCAGAACAGCATGATCACATCTTGTTTTCCTACAATGGTGAGGAACGAGAACTATCTTCACTACGCTAATCTGCAAGTAGAGTTGGAGCAAATTCGTGCACACAATAGGCATTTGAATGCTAAAATCGACTCTCATGCTCTAATCACTAGCGAGAAGTATGAAGTTGATCTCAACCTCTTCCTTCACAGAGTCTCCTCCCTTCAGGAGCAGTTTAATGATGTGTCCAATAGATGCAGCCATGCACAGGATTCAATTAATATACTAAAGTACATGATGGAGAAAATGAAAGCTCCTAGTACCAGTTCTTCAAGCCTCATCAATGCAACAGCAGACAGAAAGCCTGAAGAATCAACAGCTCGTCAGATCAACCATATAAGCATAGACAAAGCATGTATTGTAGGTTTTGCCTCTTATTGTTTCAGTTTATTAGAATTTTTACTTACTCATGTTTTACAAAAGTCAGAGATGACAGGAGCAAAGGGGAATTTTGTCCCTCTAACAACTCCTATCTTTGCTCCCCGAGCAGAAAGCCTTGTATTTCAGGAGCTCAGTCTCCCAAACTTTTTTTTAGAATATAAATAGCAGCTGATTATGTAAAAGAAAAAAATAATGTCTTTTTCAACTTTAATATATTCTTGGGAGGGTTAAGAGATGATTTCCATATATTGTGTGCATAATGCATTTATTGTGCAGGATATTGAGGATATCTTATGCAAATCATGCATGATTTCAGCAAGAGAAGAATATGGGGCTTGTCCCCTACTAAAGTATAATCAAAACTCTGTTGGGGACATTTATCACCTTCTTGTATATGTGAGGTCATCAGGGAACCAAAACCTACATTTTAGGGATTTTAAAGGGAAGTAGTCCTCTCTCCAAGGAGGTTGCCCCTCAAGCATTTTTTGTATAAATAAGGGACCGAAAACTTTGGAAAATTTATTCAGTAGCAGAGAAAGGCTTTTACCTATTATTTCAGTTTTGTCATGTTTCATGTATGAGCACATATGTTGATTAATGAAAAGTACTCTTTGGTTTCCAATCTGATTTTCTTGTAAGGGACCTAAGTCTCCTTGGGTTAGGGCACAACCTAGGTGCTCAAGTCCCCTTCTTGTACCTTTACTTTCCATGCATTTAGTTTAGTCATGTTTTTCTACAAATTTCAACTCTCAAAAAGTATCTTTGCAGGGTTAGCGAATAAGCTTCTCTCTAAGTTTTTTATGTATCTTTCTCTCATAGACTCAAAAATAGTTTTTTCCATGCAGTGATATTCTACATTTAAAATTCAACA
The DNA here is from genome assembly GCA_000404065.3 of Pinus taeda. NCBI lineage: Eukaryota > Viridiplantae > Streptophyta > Pinopsida > Pinales > Pinaceae > Pinus > Pinus taeda. The sequence continues at coordinate 5,532 of APFE030266773.1, read as the reverse complement.
CATCCTTTCTATTATTTTACTTTTCTGCATTTAGTAGTTTATCAATTATTTATGCACTTTGCTTTTAACATTCAACCATGCATTTTTCTTTCAGCTAGATATTATTCCTTCATAGGTATAGTTAGTATTGTTTTGATGCATTTGGTTCGCTTAGAACATAATATTTTCACCCATTGTTACCCATGTCTACAATCTGACAACAAGTTGATTTCTACCTAGACGAGCTACAAGAAACTCCATATTTACCTATTCCTTGCATGAATTGATCCATTGGAGATACCCAAGCTTGAAAAATATTCATTTACCCTTCTACAACCTTCCTCCACCTTCTTCACCCCTCATATCACATAAAATTCCTCTCCTTTGTATCCTATAGAAAAACAGGGGCGTCCTATAGCAATACACAGATTGCCTTAGAACACCTCCAAATTTGTAACTGAAGCTTGTTTATCATTCCTTAGCGCATACAGCACTCATTGGACCTTGGAGATGAAGTTTAGAATTTTAGAGACCCCTTAGAAACTTTACCCTAATAGTTGTAGCAAAAATTGCCTTCTTTCTGTAATTAGGGTTTATTGTTTGAATGTCTTATTTTAGCTACAAGTTGATTTATCGTGCATCATAGAATAAACTTAATTTTTCTCCAACATTCTTGAAATGATTTCCTTTGCTTTTCTTTCCTACAATTAGCATATGTTTATTTCCTTTCCTTTATTTTCCTGCAAAACAAAGTAGGTTTATTTCATTTATTTTCATGCAAAACATAGTAGCTTTATTTCTTGTCATTTACTTTTCTACAAATAGAATAGGGTTACTTTTTGTTGTTTCCTTTCCTACAAACTAGATTAGATATATTTTTTGTTCCTTGTTTTTCTCTAAGCATTTCTTGTAGCCCAAATAGGAAAAATGGTCTTTGTGCATTATAACCTCCCTTCAATTGCATCAAATCAACCAAAGTAGAATACATTGCCTACTACACACATAGTGTTGAACCCTCTTAAGTTTTTATGTACCCTTGGTTGATATATTAAAGTTGAGACCCTCACAAGTTTCAACATTCTTGTTGTAATACTAAGGGCCATCAATTACCATAACTTCCACTTGGTACACCAAATTTTGAATCTTGATCATACATGTGGGATTGAAAAGAGAACATATCAAAGTACTATAGCTTGAAATTTTAGCCATCGAAATAAAGGTTAGTTAGAAAAACAAACTCCAAAACAAGGTTTTAAAAGACCTCAATTAAGAAGCAATAGCACTACCTAAATTCAATGAGATGAAGATACATATGAAATAAATCTTGAGGAATGACTAAGGATTGTAAAGGAAATGGTATGAATCCTTATCTTTTAAGGGAAATAAAGTATTTTCATCATGGAGCATTGGATTGGTGGATTAGTATTGAAAATTATACTACACCAAACATCACATGGGGAGTACTTAAAAAAATATTCTTGAATAAATGGACCAAGGATACAAACATGGAGGATATGCATAAAACTCAAGATGAATCAGATCAAGCTAAAGAGGATATCAATAAGAAGGGTGATAAGCTATCTAGGACACAAAAAATTAATGAATCACTCATTAAGGATATCAAACACTTAAATCAAGGAAAGAGTGCAAAGGGGAGTTAGAAAAAGGATGACTAAAGGGAAGAATTGAAAAAGAAAGATGAATAAATATAGAGATTATGAAATCGCAATAGACAAATACTAGATGATGTGAAGAGATTGAAAGAAGAAAAGAAACATTAATGAAGTCAAGAAGAAACATGGATCCTAGATGAAGAGACTGCCAAAAGACTTGAAAGAGGAAATTTTGAAGGATTCATATACAAAAATGAAGTAAAATAAAAAAATCCAGTCTATAATTGAAGAAGCATGTCAAAATTTGATAGATGGGATCATATTGTAGCTTCAAAAAGAGAAAGAAAATAGTATTCAAGAATGTCTCTGAATTATACTTGAATAAGTTGAACTCCATCAAGAGGATGTGCATGTCAAATATGATGGTATTGTTTCTAAGACTAGAGTAATCAAATATGAGGCAAAGAGGATATAGGAGGGCATTATATTCAAAATCAAGATACATGAAATGGATATGCATAATGAATTAAAGCCATCAAATGTGAAACCATATCAACATCCTCATTACCAAGAAAGATTTAAAGGAAGAGAAAAATATTGGTATCAATATTATCAATGAAGAAAAGAAAATCCATATTAACATTATCAAGGAAGAAGATGGGATCACTCATCAATATTCATGGAATAAGGCATCACCAAATCATTATTCATTAGGGTTCTATTAGAGACAAACAACTACTACAAATGGGAGAGGTGACAACAATAACACATGGAATAAAAGGAAAGAAAAGTGTGCAACAACCAACCATCAAGGATTAAGATTGAAAAGAATTGATTTTGGATCGATGGATCTTTATCAATGGAAATAAGAATGTAGGAATAATAATGAAATCCTATTATTTGGTTTCATCACACATAACACCCTTTTTTTTGTAAGCTTGGTAGGTCCTTTTTATTAATTTTCTATCAAAAAAGAAGCTTACATCCACATGTCATAAGGTTAGGTGGCCCCAACCTACCTAATGGGAAATCAGGTTTTTTGGCCACCTAATAGCGTGATAAGACATCTAGAAGCAAAAAAATAATAAGTTTTACGAGTCACGCTATATATGTCTAAGTGTCTTTGTTCTTCCTACTATCTAGATAACTATAAACATAACTGACAACATTCCTAAAAATTTTAAACTGCTTCATACAAAAACTACAAACAGGGGTGCATTGTCACTCTACCCATCATTGGTTGAATCAACAAGAGTAGGTTCCTTCACAGTAGAGCCTGGAAGCTTTGTGTGAGGAATACATGGGATGTGCTGCTCAATTTGGCTGAGGCGTCCATTTTGCTGCTGCAATTGGAACTGGATCTTTTGGAACTCCTTGATATAATCTAAGTGCCCATGGGATACCATATGCATGCCTAATGGGAACCACTCTAGGGCTTTAGCCAGAAGGCTCTTCATCATCTAGTATAGGTGGACCGTTTGCTTGTATTAGGTGGATCTTCCGCAGCTATGACCAGGGTCAGGAAGCAGTGTTTGCCACTCGTCAATATCTTCTTCCCATTATTCTATGAGTTGTTTAACTGGGGTTGAACTACCGAATGGTACACTTGGGTTTCTTTCTGGATAATCCTAGAGGTTGATTTACGCCCATGCATAGTCCTCCCCAAACAAGCTGGGCTGACTAGCTGAAGAAGGGGATGCTTTCCTCTGTTTCCCGTGACAACAGCCTCCCTGGCCATTCCTTCCTTTACCAGAGGCACGAACCATTTTGTTGCACCTGCAAGTCAAATAATTTGTTGTCTTTATATCTGGAGGTTGACCTGAAAAAAATCTTGACTCGAGAGCAAGACACTGTTGGGGGTCACTCCAGCCCTAGACATCTATCAACGAAATTTCATAAGAGGCCAAGAAAATAAGGAGCCAAATCGAAATCGTGTTGTCGACATACGACCAACATAGAGTTATAGTCTTTCGCCTGCCACTTCTCCAATAGTGCCTGCAATGGTCGGGACCATACTTACAAACTGAATCATCCACAGACAGAAATCTAAAAGGGGCCAAGACAATCCCATCTATAATTGAATCAAGAAAAATACATGTACGTCAGAGAAACAAAGAGAAGTAGAACATTGAACTGCCCCTAGACCAAGTACCACACACACCCATGTGTCGTAACCATATGCCATATACCATTAACACAGGGACAAAAGTGACACAAGAAACTACCCACAGTTCAGACCAGACCACGACATTGTACCCACTAAGATCAAGCCAACGATAACAAAAGGATTTTCCTCATACTTAGGGTCCTCAAAAACCAAACAGGGTTGTCCAAAAACCATAACCATTACAATTCCATCATAATGAAGGCATGGAGCAGAGCGAAACTGTTATGAAACCAGCTCATAGAAAGATAGAAAAGATAGATCAACACCTTAGAATTCAGCCTCTTCGAGGGGGCAACCTCCTTTACATTACACAAATGAATAATTCTTGGATGATTGAAATGACAAAACCTCCTTTCTATATATAGGAGTCTAAGGAGTCACAATATAACCAAGCCGACCTAACAATAATAATCTAAAGGCAAAAAAATAACAATAGAGGGATTCTATGGGGCACAGTAATAACAATATGGTGACAATAGGGGCACAACAATATTAATAAGGGATACAACTACAATAGTAATGGGGTAATCACTAGTATTATAGGGACATAACATGCCCCTCTCCTTCAAAAAAGTGTTGTCCTCAACGCTTGAGTAGTTCTGGATGCCTCTATATAAAATTCTCATCCTCCCATGTGGAATCTTCAGTGGATAAGTTCTTCCACTTGATGAGATACTCCGAAATTGATCTATTTTGTAGTTGTCGAGTTCTTGTTTCTATGACTAATTCCAGTTCCAATATAATTTTTCCTTCCTCGTCAAGTTCTGGCAATATTGTTTGAGCTAGGAGCTTGTCGCCTATAACCTTCTTTAAACATGAAACATGGAAAACTGGGTGCACTCTAGAAGCTGCAGGAAGCTCCAATTTGTATGCCATAGTACCAATCTTTTGTAACACCTTGTATGGACCATAATACTTTGGTGATAATTTATTATGCTTCTTAGCTTGCTTGAGGGACATTTGTTTATATGGTTGTAGCCGTATGAATACCCAGTCACCTACATCAAAACATCTTTCGTTGCGATGTTGATCTGCCTATTGTTTCATTCTATTATGTGCCAACACGAGGTTATCCTTTAAGAGTTGGAGGACTTGTTGTTGATGCTCGATGTGATGTTCCACTGCTTGAACCTTAGAATTTTCTCTTAAATATGACGTGATGGATG
>APFE030266768.1:0-15820 GCA_000404065.3 Pinus taeda | reverse complement strand
AAAAAAAAAAAAAAAAAAAAAAAACGAAAAAGAGAAACAAAAAGAAAAAAAGAAGAAAAAAACAAGCTGATCTCTGAAAGTGTTGTAGGTTGCAGGTACACAGCGCACCAAAGGAAGACTCTCAACTCAAGGACAAGGGTCCCTATCAAGCTACCAGACAGCCTCACATGCACACCCACCATGAACACTCATTTTTCCAAAGTTTGGGCATAATCGGATCATGGTTCAGCCTTCTACAGGAAACTACAGGACTTTCTACAGGAAGTTCTGTATTTCTATAGGAAACTTCCTGTAGAACTTTTGGATGGGCCAGAATCGACTGTAGGGAAGGATTTGGAACTTGAAGTCAGCTGAGGAGGCATGCAACCACCCTTTTCTTCCATCCTCCACTCGCTTCACCTCTTTTCACCGCCATCACTCCAATCTGAGCAAGCATACCTGCACATGCAACCAGAACTCTGTTTTTCAAATAAGGAAAATTGTGTTTTTTTCAATCTAAAAAATAAGGTCTTCTGAGGCTCGAGCACTCACCTGTTTAGGCGACCTCAAGACCTTTCACCTGTGAAACGTGACTTGAATTATATTAGCATGCACCCCAGGAGGAGAAACGGCTACAGGATGTCCTACAGGAATCCTATAGCAGCTGATCCAGCTAGAGTACCTACCACGAAGACACCAGCGGCTCGCAGAATCGGTGCATGCCATATTCGCCACCAGAGGAACGGGTCTCCAAGACTCACAGCCAGCAGCAGCCAATGCAGGGAAGCTGCAACACTTGAACACGATGCAACAGCACGCAGATCCAGCATCCCTCGTCTTGAAACCTGGAAAAAACCACGTCCACGGCCGCACAGGTAAGTGCCTAACCTTATTTCGTCCAATTGCATAAGCTATACTCTGAATATGTATGACTATGAGAATGGACGGATTGAACAAGGCTGGTTGCCACTCAACTGGCCACCACAACTAGTCAAGCAGCCTCATAGGATCCGAACTGGATTCATTATGCCGAAAGGGTGGATAATTGGCATGTGGGAAGTGTCTAGTCAGGGAGAAGCGGAGGTATGACAAGAATGGCGGCGGAAAATGCAGAGGAAAGAATTCGGCGGTCAGGGGCATGCTGGGGAATGATTGCAATGACGTCGGCCAATGGATCAGCGGGGACAGCTCACCCCCGTGCCATGAATTCTGCAGCTATTCGAAATCGGTCGGTCGATACTTATGATGCACTGCAGTCATTTATGAACACAACCGTTTTCTAGCCGAATGTGCGTCCTCCTCCTCTGCAAGTGGTTAGCTCGAGTTTTCGGCCTGTTCAAACATCCTGCTACTGCTTAGACTGGTCCTGCGCTACTGTAACCTCCTCCAGAAGCAGAGAACAATTTCTACAGGAAGCTGCGCTACAGGAAACACGGCATCCAAAGCAGTGCGGACTGTTCACATAGAGGGTGGTCAATTTTAGCGAGGTAGGCAGAATTCAACCTCCCCATGCGAAAAAATTCCAAAGGTGGTGAATTTGACGTAGTGAAGGGGGTAGAGAAATTTGAATGCAATTCTGTCTGAAGTTTTCTGTATGTCGTTGCCGAAATCATCTTAGTAATCTGCATGAGAAATTTCCTCCACGCGTGAATGAAAACTCCCTCCTGTAGAAAGTGATACCCTGTCAAAACACTGTTAAAATTGTAAATTTTAGGCGGCTGTGTGTATAATGGAGACGTAGCTCTGTGCTCCGTGTGAAAAATTCCTGAAATTCTCCTTCTATATATGTGAGCAGGCAAATTCAGCATAGGGTAATTGACCCAAGATATTTTTTTTTACGCTCTGAGGAGGGAATCCACCCAGAATTCCCAGTCTGCGTGAAAACGCGAGAAAACACAGAGTTTTACCATGTCAGGTGGGTTCATTCGAAAAGAACCTTCGGACTCAAAGAAATTACGGGAAACCCCTGAGGTGGTGGACTTGTTTTCCCGTGCACAATGGATGTCATTTTGTGACAAGCTCCAAGGTCACGACGATGAAATTGCGGAAGAATTCCTTCGGTCCCTAAAGCCGAAGTCAAAAACATTGGCCATTGTCAATTTCAGAGGACTGACCCTCAGACTCACCCCACAACTCATCAGCAGGGTAACTGATCTTCCAATGGGGGTGCCTTGGGATAAGGAGGAGAGGAATCTGGGTCAGAAGGCTAAGAAAGAATTCTTCTTGCCAGAAGAACAATTCTCAGAAGATAAGAACGGAGTTCGGAGGACTAGCCTACAACCGTTCTGGAGTGAAGTCAGCCTCCAAATTATGAAGTATATTATGTGTGAGGGGCGATTTAGCATCATATATGGTTATCATTTTCGGCTGCTCACAGAACTCAGACACCACATGGACCTACCCTCAGAACAAAAATTGAGCATTACTTATTTCCTACTGCAGTCCATGACTGAATGTGCCACCAAACTCAGAGAGGGCACACCAGACCAGCTAGCTCATCATGGGCTTATTAAGCTCCTCGTGGAAGATGCACTCCACACTTTCACTGTCCATCTCTCCTAGGAAATTTTCTGGAATATGTCGAAGGATGATGACATCCGAGTCTTAGCCGAGGAGCTCACTTCTTCTAGCAATGAGGAGAAGGAGCCTACTCAGGCCGAGAAGAAAGTTAAAAAACAAGACACCCCTAGCAAAACACTAAAGAAGGAGCAAAAAGGAACACCAGCAACAGGGCAAGCTACCAAAACAGGGGATGATGGGATTGCACCAATGCCTAGGGAGAAATAACTACAGAGTAGGGCAGAACGGACTGAGAAAGTCCAAGACAGTAAGGGCACCCCTAAGGCAACCTCAGCCAAGATAAAAGAAAAAGTCCCCTCGGTCAAGCAGGCTAAAACAATACCCTCGGCTTCTACAGGAAAGGAGCAGAGTATTTCTACAAGAAAGCTGAAACCGGTTTCTACAGGAAAGCAACAGAGTATTTCTACAGGAAAGCTGAAACCAACTTCTACAAGAAGCCAAAAAGAAACCGCTACAGGACTTTCTACAGGAAGTCCGAAAGGAGGACAACAGAAGGAGAATTCGGTCGAAATCCTAGCTAGGGAGGCAACAGCTATGCTGGCTGCCCTAAGTACCTCTCCCAAGCCAAAAGAAAAATGAAAGAGGGAGACTCCTCTGTATTTCAAAGCAAGAAGGAGTGTAAGGATGAAGACTGGCAGACCCCAGCCTCCATCAAAAGAACCGATCACTATCGTGGATACCCCTACCACACCAAGGGATAAATCCCCCTCCAAAGCATCCGTTACTTATGAGTGAGGGAGCCCAAAAACATCCTCATGGAGGGACAAAATGGAAAAATTAAGCTCAGAAGCCTCTCTACAGGATGTTGAGGCTATTCTATAGGAAACTTTGGCTAGGCTGAAAGAAACTGAGCAGATGGAGGAGAAAGCAGCCGAATCACCACAAGAGGGGGAGGAAGCAGCAAAGTCACCACCAAAGGAGGAGAAAGCCGATGTTATCATGGAACCAAGCCCCCAGCCCAACTTAGGCTCTTATTATAACTTTTTGGAGGCCAGCAGAATTATTCCCCAAAAGTTCACAGTGCCACTGTTTTTAGCACTAGAGGAAGAACGGGTACGAACCCACACGTGGATGAGGATCACTAAATCTAAAGGGGTAGTAGATATAGGACCTCTAGAGGAAAGGCTTAGGGAAGCACAAAGGGAGTTGGCAAGAGTAAGGCATGTGGAAAGCTCCCAGCAAGCCAAGTTAAGAGAAGAGAATGAGCTGCTCAGACAACAGCTCCAGCTGCAGGGACAGAGGAAAGAAAAGGACACGACAACCAAGGATCCCTCAGTAGAGCCTCAAGGAAAAGAAGAGATGCAAGCTAATCTTGAGGAATTCAACTAGCAACTACAGGAAAGTGGACTACAGGTAGATATGGAGATACAATCCCTAAAGTAGCAGGTGCAAGAAAAGGAGGCACAACTGGCCTGCATGGCCAGTTGGGCAATTGAAGCACTGCAATGTAGGCATCTGACCAAATCTTATGGCCTGTACCTAAGGGACCAGTGGCTGCAGTTCCAAATCAATACGTTGGAATAGAGGGGTATCTCTCACATCCAAAACCCCCAACAGTTCACAGATTTATGTAACACCAGTTCATCGGAAGATAAGGCCAAGATTTCAGAGTTTTACCTCCATAATTTGGCCCTTCCAAACATCACTTCGTGGGACCCCAACACAGCAGTAGGGGACATGCAACTGATGGCAATGACCTCATGGTTAAACCACGAAGAGAAGAGAGCAGCTGAGCTCAGGAATGTCGTGGACCGTGAGTTACATGAACCACTGCTAATTAGAGCAAAGCCAGGGGACCCCACAGCATTGATATCCGCTCACCAGCACCTAGCAACCAACTCTCGGGGTTTATTAGAGTACATGTATCGTCAGGCCCAGGCCATAACACACTTCGAGGATATGGAGCGATTACTAGGGGACAATTGTGTTCATGCTTGCACCCGTAGGTGGAACATATTGTCCCACAGCCTCAAAATTCGAGAATATCACACTACAAATCGGATGAGGGAGGCTTTGGCATGGGTACCTCTCTACAAGAAGTCTATGAAGAACCTCCAAGCCAATTGGATAGGCCTCAAGCTAAGTCCACCCTTGCTTTTGGGATTGTTAGAGGGAGGCACAGAAGAGGAGGAGCATAAGCAGTGGGAAGAAGTGGAGAGGAAGGTCGGATTCCATGACAGTGTGGAGGACACTACCTCAGAAGCCTGGGATGTGAGAGTGGCCATTAAAGCAATGAAAGACGAGGAGTTGGACTAGTTGCTCAGAGGATGAGAAACCCTTTTAGCAGGGGGGTGATGATGAGCCCCAAAATTGGTAACTTGTTGGGCTCATTTGGCCTAACTATCCTTGTTCAGTCCTTGTTCAAATCCTTCATTTTCTATAGTTTATGCATTATTTTCAGTATGTTTATGTCATTTGTATGAATAAGGGAAGTCACTTTTCCTAGGTGGTTAACACATGCTTATTTCAGGTTTTTGACACATATTAGAGCAAAGTCAAAGCAATCATGGGCTATAAGACAGCCAAGCCTGAGGTGAGGATTCTAAGGGGGGGTTACCTATGGCATTAAATGACCCTTCCTCGGGATCTTCACCCCCAACTCCGAGCTCCAAAGATCACCAAACCGAATTTAGAAGGCAGCCAAGCAGAATTTAGAAGGGACTGTTTAACTCACAGTTTGACAGCCTAGTTCCAAAAATTGAGGAGGCTAGCTAGGTCCCTCGTGATGTATAAATGTTGAGGCCTCAGCCTTCGAAAAAAGACTTTTGAAACTATTATGTATTTTGCACCTCAATGCTGCCAGTCCCATTTTGTTCTTTTGTAGCCATTTTTGGCATGACTCTTTTGATTATTTTTGGATAATGAGAAGCAGTTTGGTTTCCTATCAAATCTGAGTTTTTCATAGGAGCCATAGCTCTCAGGGTTGGGCCCAACCAGAGAGCCTAGGGCCTCCTTTCTGTATTGTTACTTTTCCTTTATGTATCACCGTTTTCCTTTATGCATTTGAACATATTTCTGTTATGTAGATTTCGTTATGGTTCTAGAATAGATCATTGTTTATGAATGACATTGCTTTAGGTGCTTTGGTAGGATAATAACAGAAAAACTTCCAAGAAAAGGGACAACCACACTTCTGGTTTCACCTCATCCTTATTGGATTTGGGGCTGGAATTGAGGAAACAGTGCTGCCTCACAAAAACACTAGTTTGCTTGGCTATGCAATCCTTACTGTGTTGTTTTTATTAGCAGAGATTAGTCATGGGTTTGGACATCTGAAATGTTTCTTTGCATAGGTGATGTACAAGGTTTTCTTCCCAAATAAAGTTGTTGTTCATTTATGTTTTTGATGGTTAGACTAGACTAGTTCAAGATTTGATCATTTGCAAGCCTTTGTTGATTTGATCAGGGTACACCGTGCAGGGCATCTTCTCTAGTCTTTCATCCACCCAAAGTATCATCTGAGCTATTTGTTCTGTCTCTTAGCTAAATTTCTCATTTCCCATCTATCCTTTTTGTCCATGTAACCTTACCTCCTTACTCATCATTGCCTTAGCCTTCTTCAAGCCAAGTCGGCCTTCTACACCTCTTCACCACTCCATCCACCAGTCCTTAGGCAATTTTTAGACCCCTATCCTACCTTCGGATCCATCCATGCACCTTCCCTCACTCATCCATCCCCTAAAAACAGATTTCCAAACATCCTGTAGAAATTCTGAAACATCCTGTAGAACCCCTGCAGACTTCCTGTAGAAGCTCACAAATGAGGTTTCTTGATAGCCAAACTTTGTGAAACTCTCTGGAAGAGTGTTAGGGACTCCTTAGACCCTCTCTGCACCTTTCCAACCTTTCCCAAGCATTCCTCTTCCTTGATCCACCCCTGCACAGTAAAGCACGGTTGAAGCATATGCATGAGAAAATTGACAACTTAATCAAAGATACAAAAATATGTTTTCTTAGGATAAAGGTAGCATAAACACATGCATTTTCCCCTCATAGAATTAATGGCATCTCTTTCAGTAGTTTTCACTCTCATCTTTGCATCAGTAGGACTAGCTGGTAGAATTAGGGTTTGCTAGGGTTTGCGCTTTCCTTCAGTTTGTCAATCTCTTTTCACAAGTAGAATAGCTTCCTTTGAGTTAGTTTTCATCCATCACTTAACAACTTCTTCTAAGAGCTCATAGAAGTTGTCTAAAGCCCCTAACGTACTTGTGCCAGCTGACCAAGTGACAGCTGCGGCAAGAGCTAGTACTTGTGCATACAGCACCATCGCTTCCAAGTTTGCTACGAACTACTGGGTTGATAAAAGTAAAGAAGGGAGTCCCAGGAGTTGCAGAATTATTGCTGCGATACTGGATCCCACCAACAACATGGAACCTAAGAGGCTATCACTCTAATCAGCCCAGATTACACTAAGGAGTTTTATATCTTCTCTTTTGCCTCTTATGTACACTAGCAGGAGTTATGTTGCAGAAAAATGATGAAGGCATAGAGCACCCTGTGGCCTTCTTCAACAAAACTCTAAGGGAGTTGAACTAAGGTATGAACTTATTGAAAAACAAGCTTATGCTCTCATAAAATCTTTAAAGGAATTCAGAATTTATATTTTCCATTCCAAAGTGGTTCATATGTACCTTCAACCTCAGTGAAAGATGTCTTAACTCAGCTAGATATTAATGGAAAGAGAGCTAAATGGATTGCCAAATTCATAGAGTTTAACATAGAGGTGAAGCTCACTATGCTTGTCAAAGGCCAGGGCTTGGCTAAACTTATGGCTGAGGAAAATTGTAGTTTGTTAGACATAAATTGCATGGGTCCAAATTCAGATGATAAGCAGACAGAGGAAGCAGCAGAAGAGCAAAAGCAGAATCGGTCTTTGGTTGAAAATCTGGCCACGCATGAATGGTATTCTAGCATAGTTCATTTTTTGTAGAAGCTAGAAGTCCCTCCAGGTCTTAGTTCAAGTCAAGCTTGGGCCATTAAACTCAGATCAACCGAATTATGCATTAATAAAAGTCTGTTGTATTGGAAAGACCCATCCGAAATCCTCTTGCAATGTCTAGATAAAGGAAAATCTATGGAAGTCATGCACCAGTTCCATTATAGCATCTGTGGAGGGCATCATTATTGGAAAACCACAGCCCACAAAATCCCGAGGGCTGGGTATTATTGGCCTACTCTGTTCTCTGATGTGTTTTCTTATTTGAAATCTTGTGACAAATGTCAGAGGTTTGCAGGAAGACAGCAGCTAAAATCTCTTCCCTTGAAGCTAATACATGTCAATGGTCCCTTCCAGCAGTGGGGCTTGGACTTTATAGGTGAGATCAACCCACATTCCAATGGCCAACACAAATTGATCTTGGTAGCCACTGATTATTTCATCAAGTGGATTGAGGCTATAACCACTAAGAATTCCAATCATCAAGTTGTCATATAGTTCTTGAATGAGAATATTTTCACTAGATTTGGTTTCCCAACCAAACTAGTCACTGATAATGCAACAACTTTCAACACAAAAGAATTGGTGAACATGATTGAATCAATGGGCATTCAATTGGTGCATTCTACCTCATATTATCCTCAAGGAAATGGCCCAGCAGAATCATCTAACAAGAGTCTGGTAAGGGTAATCAAAAAACTGTTAGAGGATAACAAAAAGAGTTGGGATTCCAAGTTGAAGTTTGCACTGTGGGCTAACAGAGTTACCATCAAAAAGTCCATAGGAAATTCTCCATTTAAGCTGGTTTATGGCATTGATGTTGTTTTCCCTATCCAGCTGATTCTCCCTATGGTAAAATTATTCGAAAATAACAAGATGAAGAGAATGACATGGTAAGGAGAATGAATAACTTGGTTGAACTACAACAGATCAGAGAACAGCTAGTTGAGAAGTCAAAAGCTCATCAAAAGAAAATCAAAGAAACCTTTGACAGAAAGGCAAAAGTGGACAATTTCCAAGTTGGTGACTGGGTTCTCAAATGGGATGCATTTAAGGAAAAGAAAGGTAATCATTGTAAATTTGACTCCTTATGGAAAGGTCCATTTGTCATCGCTCAAATTCAATAGAACAATACCTTTATTCTGCACAGTCTGGAAGGAGGAGATGTTTTTGCTAGCCTTGTCAATGGGCGGTTCTTGAAATTTTATTTCATTTAAGGCTTTAAAGCCTTGTATTGTAAATATATAATATAATATATATAATATATAGATATATATTATATTATAAGCTTATTTAATATAAATAGGGATATAGATATAATATATTATATATATATATATATATTATATTATATATATAAGATATAATTAAATTATATATATATAATATATATATATAAATAATATATATATATTTATTTATTTTATTTATTTTATTTTGTATTTTTTTATTTATTATATATTTATTTATTTATTTATATTTATTTTTTTTTTCAGTTTTTATTTTATTGCAAAATAAGACTCCATGCCCAATGGAACACTAGGAGGAAGATTTGATTTTGTTTTTACAGGAAAGGCAATGTTCTGTGATTCTTGAAACCTCACAGGGAGGATTTCATCCCCAGAAGGAGCCAGTGTTAGCCTTATCGAAAAATAGCCCAAAAATGAATCCAAAACACTCCCGAAGTCTTCAAAATTTTGTTAAGGATCATCCAAAGATCAAAACCAGAACAAGAGAAGAACCCTTGGGATGATGGAAAAGCACTATCGGGAGGCTAAAGCACATAAAAAATAGTGAAAAATCATGTATCGCAGGCTTGAACATTGAAACGCGCAGCAGCCATCCGAACTGGCCGATCAATGGTCCATATTTGATCGGTGGGTCGCAATTGGCCAACATAATGGAGGACTTAAGGTTGGGTGGAAGACACCCTCGATCAGCGATCTCCGATGATTGGATCGGCAGGGGCAACCTGTGGATTAAGGGTGGACCGAGTGGAACTTGCGATGGCGATCAACGATGCAATGTGGAATGTCAATCAAGCACGTAGATCGATGGCCCACATCGCGTCGCAAGATCACTATCGGAGATTAACAAGGAGTGCTAACCATGGGCTCGGGGCATGAGCGATATGCGATTACAATCAATCACATCGGCGGATCGCAATGAAATATTATGGAGTGAGGCCGTTATACAGGCATATGTGTGATGCGATTAACCAGACCCGATGGTTATATACATGATATTGCATAATATTTGAGGTCCGCAGAAAGGCCATTTCCAATAAATTTTCGTAGTTTTTCGTTATTTAACGAAATACAAAGGGAACCTTGGAGCGGCGCCGATGCGATAAGACCCAGACCCGAAAGGGTTCGGGAATGAAAATATATAATTTTTCAGATCCGCTAAAGAAAATTTCTCATGCTTTTTAGTGTTTTTAACATATCCAAAATACAAAGGGAAGCAAGGGAACAGGCCACTAGCGACTTGCGATAACGACCCAAAGGTCGGACCCGCTAAAGGAATAGGCCATTTTTAAGGACTTTTTAAGTCTGAAATGAACAGAGCTGGGTGGGAGTTTACAATATTGCATCATTCCTCTGTATTAACAGAAAGGGGCTGATTGAAGGGATTACAAAGGCCCGAAGAGCCATTCCATCACAAAGCAGAGGCCGGGAAACAGTTGTCGGGAGATAGAGGCCGAAAAGCAATCATGGAGCATAGACAACACAACACAACCAAAACAAACAGAACGATCATGGAGCATCACTTGCACGAGCGAGCTCCCAGATAGTGTAGAAAACTACACGAATGCAGTTACTGAGATATTAGAGAAAGAGGCCTCTGAGCTCTTGCATGTCCGGTTGTGGCATCAAGTTGTTAACAAAGGACAGAGAGGATAGATTAAGACCTCTCGAGCCTCAGAAGGCTCGAGAGAATTGTAAAGGGCCTATAAATATTTGTAAGTTCAGAGGAACAAAGGTTCAACTTTTGGAGACTGTGGAGACTCTACTCCTCTGGCTTCTCATTTTCATTCCAGCAATATAAGCTTCTTTTGCTATTACATGTTCAACTCCGATTTTCTTTGTTGTTGTATGCTTTCGCTTGAATAGGTTATTCATGTTTTTTGTTGTGTCTAATGCCAGATAATTGTCATCTTATCTCTGCATTGATAAATTATATTTGCAAGCTTCATTTACTTCCTGTAGCTAGCCATTCATATGTGTTTATGTATGCATCTATTGGTACAATCAGTATTCTCCATCTATCCATTGAATCTATAAACTATTGAGCATTAGTGGTCTAAAGCCTTGTATTGTTGAGGGTGTTCATGCATGTATTGAGTGAGAATAGAGTTGAAATGGTTATCTGACTTGATCCAAACCATCATCCATTCCAATAGTTCTGAGAACAATATTGAAGATTATATTTTACCAGGCATCTCTAAGCTACAACCTAGGAGAGTTTCCTGGAGTGATAACATGACCAATTGCCTAAACACTCATGTCTGAAAGTAAATAGGTTTTTTCTAAATATCTTGATACATCCTAAACCATCTTGTTTTGATCTCATGAATTAGTTGTCAAGTCACTCTACAATGGGGATAATTTGTTTGGTATTAAAATATAGTTCTTCACCTATCTAATTTGTGAAGGAGGAAGACCAATCACCTAAACACTCATGTCTGAAAGGAAGTATGTTTTTTGTAAATATCTTGATACCTCCTAAACCATCTTGTTTCAATCGCATGAATTAGTTGTCAAGTCACTCTGTAAGGGGATAATTTGTTTGGTATTAACACATAGTTCTTCACCTATCTAATCTATGAACGAGGAGCTTCTTATACTTGCTGCAAAATTGATTGGGGATGACATGCCCGGAAACTATTCTGAGTTTGGGGAACATATGACAGTGAAACAAGAAAATAATTATGTAGAAGATGCAGTTGCACATTTCCTAAAAGCTGAGAGTTTGGCCCAAAGGCTGAGCTAATGAATTTGCCATTATTCACATGAGACCTATCTTAACAAGCAGGAAGCATAGCCACCCTTTGAGGATTTTCACTTTGTCTTCACAAAACAGAGTGAGTTATGGTCTAGATCTGTCTTTGGCTTACTATCCTGTTATAGTCTAGATCTAGCTTTGGCTGACTATCTTGGCATTTATTATATGGCTGGGTTGTCCGACACTTGGGCTTGTCAAGCCCCGCGGCTCCTTGCTCAAAGCAGGGACTAGTTGCAATGCAACATCCCTTGTTTATAATAAAGTGTTGGTTCTTCCAACTATAACGCATGCAATTTGTCATCATATTATTATGGTTTAATTCTTGTTGCTAGGCATGTTTCCTTTTTTCACATTTGATTTAGAGAGGATCATCCACCCTATATATCCATAAATATAGAAGCATCGTTCTTTTGTGAAGATCGTGGTTGATCCTACATTGTCAAAACCATTTTAGTAAATCTAAATATTTTTGTAGGAAAAAGATATTGTTTTTGGGAAGGTTGTGGTTAATTTTATATTGTTATAAGTGTAGTAATTTAAAATTAGTTGTATTAAGACATGGTCTATTTTACATTGTCAAGACAATTTTTTTGGTAGTTTTGAGCCCATAAATTTAATTTAACGAGAAGAAAAATGCATAATAAAAAACAAGAAGGAAACTGAAATTATAAACATAGACACGAGATATACATGGTTAAACCTTGACAATGTGTCAAGGAAACCACCACGGGGCAAGGGATTCGAATACGTTTATTAATTAAGGTCAAACAATGACTCTCCGATAATTTTTCCTCTCAGGATACAATATTTTAATCAATAGACATTGTTACAAATTGTCCATTGTTATACAATCGTCTAATCAGTAAAACAAGATTTACTAAGGTTAAAATTACATTTACATTATTCTTTAATTATTGTCATTTTTAACAATATCCACCTTGACAACAATTTTCCTAATCCCTTGCCCATTCCCATTCATCATCTTTTCTACAAGCCAAGAGAAACCAAACACCATTGCAACTTCTCTACCAAAACTAGTTTCATGATCATGTCTACACAATTCTCCTGTGTGTGGACCTTTTTGAGAGCTACTTTGCTGCCATCAATTACATGTCTTACAAAATGGTATTTTACATCAATATGTTTATTCTTGTTGTGATAACCCATATTAGTATCCAAATGAATAGCACTCTAACTATCATAGAATACATTCACTTTCTCTTGCATCCTTCCAAGCTTATCTAATAGACCCTTCAATCAGATTTTCTCTTTATAGGCATGTGAAGCAGCTGTATATGATACCTCAGTAGTAGACAAAGCAATTGTTTCCTGAAGCTTTTACATCCAACTAATCGCTCCACTTGTGAGAGTAAAGACATATCCTAAAGTAGATATCCTCTTGTCCAAGTCACCAGCATACCTCACACTTCGACGCTTCCACTGGCCTGAACGCTGCTCCTGTAGCTGCTCCACTTGCATACAAAATGCTCCTCTCTGTCAATTATTCACTTGTGATTCTTTATTATTCTCTGCTATTATTCTATGCATAATTGACCTCTCTACGCTCTCTAGTCCCTCTGCCTGACTGCTTCATAAAAAAAAAAAAAAGGAGCGTTATTGCATCTGCGCCTCCATTGCATGAATTGCATTCACCTGATTACTCTGTCCTATCTAACTGTTCATTTCACTGACTGATTCATAAACGTCTATGACATGGTAACTGTGCCTGAATTCTGGTGAGCTGGTGCCTCCACAAGCTAGACTCTCTTAAGATTGGTCTTGGTTTTGGTGGAGGGCGGCAGCCTCTCTCCGGAGTTCTTTGACAACAACAGCGAGAGCCTCAAGATTAACGCCGTGTTCGCAAAGGGCGATGAGAACAGAGAGGGTGTGACGGTCGATACCCGTCTGCAGAAAATTTGAAATCGAAAACGCCAAATCCAACGACTCCCTCGCGTTTTGTGGACACTTCTCTGGCGCAGCAGAAGCGTGGTGATGGCTATGGGGTAGCGGAAATGCCCTCTGCCAAAGCCTATATGTGCTCAACCGTTGCACAATTTCGAATTATGTTTCATTCATAGTCTTGACATAAAAATCAGGCTGTAATTTTACCTACATTCTACACCCTGTCTGTGCTCATTTTCTTGGTCAATTTCAGGCCCTACTTGGTGATCTCTATTCAAATTTGCGCTCAAATACTTGTCAGATACACTTGTATGACCATCTATTGGAGTGTCCTCCTTTGCACAACCCTCACACAATTGATTCTCAATTGAATGTAATGTTGAGTTCTGTGCGTTAATACCCTCAAATATGGGAGAATTTTTAAAATGGAATCCAATGCGTCAGCCCTCATGGCTCCCCCATTGTGCCTTAGTTTATTAAATTCTCTTTGTGGTGCAGATAACATATTCTCTGTGGTGCGTATTTTTCTCTCTATGGTGTGAATCACGGGATATGGTTACAGGACTCTATCCACTGAGCACAAAACTTTGTATTGATTATATGTTTATCCTCTCGCTCAATTAGTACCACACAGGTTTTGACTCTTGCTCAAATGGTCATCGATTGATCTCGTCACAATATGATTGGGCACTTCCATATGGCATGATACGTCTCGTTGTATTGTATGGCTCATATCTACGCTGCGATATATGCACATCGCAATGGCTAGTCGCACATTTTATATGCACCCTCTATGACTGGTCTGTCTCGACTCTCTGCAAAGTATGCATCCTCTGCAATCACAATATTAGACTCACTACGATCTTGTTATAATGTTGTCTTGACTCTCAATATTTCTACAAAATGGCACAATGGCTTCGATATAACAGTGGCATAATAGTCTCGGCATAACAGTGCCTCAGTAGTCTCGGAAGAGCTCAGTGGCAGAGTGTTCTCGGCTCTCAGTGCATAAGTATAGTTATCAATCCTCTACATCACCGTATTGTATAATGGAATCTCAATAGGGATTTGTTTGCTGGTTAAAATGATGATTTTATGCTTTGAATATGAGTTGGAATACGGTGTTATGTTGTCTGCGAGTCCGTTTTGGTGTAGGTATGGTTACAATGTTATTTGAGCCATTTCTATGTGAATTGATATAGTGTAATGTTGAACGTTTTATGGTGTTGCGCATTGAAAAAAAAAATAGACAAAGAGGAGCCTATCTCAAGAAGTTGAGTTCGTTGTAGCTTATCCAAAGAGGAAAAGTTGGTTTCAAAGCATCTTCAAATCAAGTTCTATCAGTTTGTGTTCGAGTTGTCCTTTGTGGGCAGATTTTATCACTGTCAAAGAGTCAAATCTCCTTAATAATTGGCTGCATATACATCTGAAGCAGGAGCGAGTATTCTCTAATCTCCTGGAGGTTTTCTTGAAACTGTGCATAGTTGGAAGGCTCTTGAAAGGTCATGGTAAAATGCTATGGTATATATGACCAGCACTATACAGTTTGCTAAGTATTTGGACATGTAAGGAAGTCTATCACTGCTATTTTAGCATGCTAGAGATTCATTCCAATGCCCATGACATGGTGTTATAATTATTGAAGTTTTGATAGCCATCATTTCTGATTTGAAAGTAAAGGAGTACTTGAAGGATCCAAGCAAGTTTGCAGTTGCTGCTGCCCCAATTGTGGCATTGCATATAAAACCCATTATACTTTCTGTCTACATATATATGCATTGATTCCCTGATTCATTTGCTGCACATTTATACAAGATATTGCTGTGTACTGTAAGTGGATATTACTTTTCTGCATTAAGTAATAATTGTGATAAGTTTTTAAGGTGTAAATCTGACATTGAAGAAAAATGGCCAGAATCAGTGAAGTATTAGAGTTCATGAAAACTCTTATACAATCTACTATTGATGACACATTACAAATCAGCAAAGGATCTCTCTTAGAAATTCAGACATGTCTACAAAATGCACAGGAAAATATTGGTTTTTTGCAGCTTGAATCAAAGCTACAGCAAGAAGAGCTACATCAAAATAGACATCATTTTGAACCTGTTTTTGTTCAGAACATTGAGACAACCACCCATCAGCAGCAAGTCAATAATTTTACAATTCATTCAAATAAAGTAGCAGTTGTACATGCAGATGCAGAAACTCAGTTTGCACTTCCCAAGCCCATCATCAGACCTTGGGAACAGCTTGTCCACAACAAGCACAGAACTAGTCTTGGATATGACAAGGACTTGTCCTTTCATATTCCAGACTACGCCAAGCCCATTCAGATTCAGAGTGCTGGATTCATTCATGACAGTTCACCTGCTCTTCATGACAGTTCACCTGCTCCTCATGACAGTTCACCTCCAG